>JAZDUA010001154.1:0-177775 GCA_038098605.1 Gryllus longicercus
TCTCTTTCTCTCTCTCTTTCTCTCTCTCTTTCTCTCTCTCTCTTTCTCTCTCTCTCTTTCTCTCTCTCTCTCTTTCTCTCTCTCTCTCTTTCTCTTTCTCTCTCTTTCTCTTTCTCTTTGTAGCAAAGTGCAACGCCAACTTGTGAAATTTCCGCAGAATGCAGCAGTGGGTGGGTGTGGGGTCTGTTTGAAAATTGCCCCAGCATACCGAACAGAATCTTTGTCACGTACTACATTTGCTTTTACTCAAGAAGCTAGTGAAAGCGACAAATTATGTACAAAATTCAGGGTAAGTATTTTCTCGTCCCTACTTCGTAAAAAAGGCAAAGAATTGTAATCGTGCGCCGGAAAACGGCGAATTTTCGACAGAAAAAAAAATTTTTGTCGGCCCCCTGGCTTATTGCCGGGTAACGTGGAAATCTCTTCTATACATAGTAAATTACTTCCTCGAACACGTTGTGTAGTCGAAATCCATGTTTTGTGGGTCCCTGGGACCGTTAAATTGATTGACGGAAAAACGGCTATTCGGTGGTCAACGCTAGCGTCTAAACCATTCAGCCAATTTTCACCAACATTTATAAGCCTCAAATGATTAAATGAGCTCAAGGATCTCTGAGTTTGAAACTGATATTCTGATTTTTGGGGGACTTCGCATGAAGTAACATTTTTCATTTTGAAAATTTCCTCAAAAATCTTTCCAAATTTCTGGATTGAACCTCTGATAGAGTATGGGACGCATAAAACAATGGTGCAGTCTCATATTCGTTCAAATCCCTGATTTTCGAAAATTGCAAAAGTTCAAATTTTTTCGATGTCATCCCACAACTACAATATTGAAGACATACATTTTTCTTCATGAAATATGTTCTTTAAAGACAGATCTTGAAATAAGGTCATGTATAATTTTTCGAAAATATGAGTAGTTTTGTCGTAATTTTGCGGGAAATATAGGCAATTTTTAGTTTTTTTTTCTCCTCAAAAACGTTTCCAAATTTGTTTTATAATTTTTCTCCTAGTGTGTATAAAATTACGGTTTAAAAACTGGTGCTAGTCTTATTTTCGGCATACTTTTTTTTCTTTGTTTCAAAAATATGAAAACGTTAACATTGCAAAAGTACAATATTGAAGATATAAATGCCTTAAATAAAATATGTTCTAAGAAATCACATCTTCAAAAACTCCTTGGAATTCTGCCGAACGCGATCTTGGAGAGGTTGTTTGTTAGCTTCTTAGCTGGCACCTCCGAACTCCGCAAACCCGCTTACGCTATGAACGGAGTAACAACGACCTGGGAATATGCAGCAACGGAGTTTTCTCAAGTGGTTTTGTAATCTGTCTCAAGTGCTTCCAGTGCTTCACCTGACGACCCTTCGGAGGAGATCCACCCAATCAGGCAGCAGAACGCTGCGAAACCGAAGCAGATGATTTGATCAGCGAAAAGTAACCACCTTTCACAGTCAAGGAACTTGAAGTAAGTAAAGTCGTTCTTGTCTGGACGTCGTAGCGAGCGGACGTGTCTTGGGGATCGTTCTCTCTTCCAGGTAAAGAGATAATGGGCTGCGACCTGCAGGCGTACCGGGCCCGCATCGGCGGCTGGGCCGCCCGCGTGGCGTGCGTGTTGAGAAGGGGTAGCGTTCCTGCTCCTTCTCTGGACGCCTTTGCGTTGCTTATTATAGCAACATTATTAATTATTGGTGGCGTCGAAATGAATCCTGGTCCGGTGTCCACGCGACGGGGCGCACCAGTAGACGTTTCGTGGAGGTGCGTCGAGTGTTGTAACGGCGTAGGTGGTCTGCGCGATGAACTGGCGCGTCTTCGACAGGAGTTCCTGAAGGTAACGGCGAAGCTGGCTGCAACTCAAAAGGAGCTGCAAAATCTGAGGGTATCCACAAGAGTGCCTGCGGTGGAGAGGGCAGCAGAGTCCGCAACGGAGACAGTGCAGCTGGCCACAGCAAACCGGCGAACGGAGGTGACCGCACGGGCCCCGGCAGCCGCGCCGGGCCCGGCTCCGGCTGCCGCGCCGGCCCCGGCCACGGCCCCGGCTGCCGCGCCGGCCCCAATGGTTTCTACGGCGACGACGACAACGACAAAATCATATGCATCGGCTGTGAGGGGCCTAGCGGCAATGAAACTTCGAGAAGGGAAGAAGTGTGTTGTGTTCGGTGACTCCATAGTGCGTCACGTGGGTCACGGAAACGTACAGGTCAAGTGTTTCCCGGGAATCCGCGTGGAACAACTTAAAGGACAAATCGAAGCCAGCGAGGTGGAAGCCCCGGAAACTGTAATCATTCACGGAGGCTCAAATAATTTACGGGGATGTCGCTCGTTTGACCACCTCACTGGCGAGATCTATGATCTTGGGGTAGCTGCGAAAAAGCGCTTTCCATCCGCGCGCATTGTGCTTAGTGGTGTAATTCGCCGCCGGGATGTTTGGTCCCGTAAAGTCGCTAGGGTGAATCGCGACATGGACTATGTGGCAAAAGCGCTCGGGTTCATCTTTGTGGATCCGAACGGGTGGATCTCGGAGAGCGCCCTAGGCCGGGACGGCGTCCACCTCAACCGGAGGGGCGTCGCGGCGCTCAGTGGCCTCTACACCAGAGTGGCTGAGTTCTGCGCGCGCCCTCCTGTCACCCGTTGACGCTGTGAATGCCCGCCGACCTTGCACGCTACGGTCGAATCGCGGGCTGTGGCGATAGGAGCGGAAGAGACGGCGGAGACGGCGGAGACGGCGGAGACGGCGGAGACGGCGGAGACGGCGGAGACGGCGGAGACGGCGGGGACGGCGGAGACGGCGGAGACCGCGGAGACGGCGGAGACGGCGGAGACGGCGGAGACGGCGGAGACGGCGGAGACGGCGGAGACGGCGGAGACGGCGGAGACGGCGGAGACGGCGGAGACGGCGGAGACGGCGGAGACGGCGGAGACGGCGGAGACGGCGGAGACGGCGGCGACGGCGGCGACGGCGGCGACGGCGGCGACGGCGGCGACGGCGGCGACGGCGGCGACGGCGGCGACGGCGGCGGCGACGGCGGCGACGGCGGCGGCGACGGCGGCGACGGCGGCGACGGCGGCGACGGCGGCGACGGCGGCGACGGCGGCGACGGCGGCGACGGCGGCGACGGCGGCGATGGCGGCGACGGCGGCGGCGACGGAATATATTCAGGTGAGGAATGGCTTTCTAAGATTGTTGCAGGTAAACTGTCGAAGTATAGTTAATAAAACCATTGAGTTTTGGAACCTAGTTGATTCGTGCGATGCCGATATAGTGATAGGGACAGAATCGTGGTTATCAGATGACGTAGCTAATTCTGAAATCTTACACTCCGGCTATAAATTATATCGAAGAGATAGAAAAACAAGAGGTGGTGGAGTTTTTCTCTGCGTTAAATCAGCGTTATATGTTAGAAATAGTTGGTTTAGTAACAACCTGGAAATTTTAGGACTGGAAATTCACGTATTAGGAAATCCCGTGGAAATTATTGCTTGTTATAGGCCGCCAAACGATGGTTATGAAATTTTAGATGAAATCGGTGATAGGCTGGAAAACAGAAACGGTCGGTCTATTCTTCTCGCTGGCGACTTAAACCTTCCCGACGCTAACTGGAAAGGAGAGGTGTGCGACAGGAAACTTCAAACGCGCGTCAATCGTCTGGTATGGGAGCAGGGATTAACGCAGGTAGTCGACAAACCCACGCGGCAGGGAGCAATTTTGGACATTTTCCTTGTTTATCCAGCAGAAATGTTCCTTTCCTGCGAAGTCTTTCAGGGAATTAGCGACCACAAAGCAGTGATGGTAGAAGTGCAGGTAAATGTAATTAAGCGACCTAAGGCAAAAGGAACGATAGTCAGGCAATATAGAAAAGCGAACGTTGAAGGACTACGTAGTTTCTTAAGAGAAAAATACGATAATTTTCTAAGAACAGAAGGGGGAATAGAGGAGCAATGGGGAGCTTTTAAAACAATCGTAGAAACCGCTTTAGATACGTACGTTCCTTGCAAAATACTGAAAAGTAATTCTGATCCTGAATATTTTAACGGGGCAATACGACGTTTAAAGAGAAAAGTTAGGGTAGCATTTAATAGGAGACATCGCAGCATTGCAGACATGACAACGTTTAAAAAATACTACAAGGAATTAGAAAAAGAAAAGAAAATTGCTCATGAATTATTTTTAAGAAACATGTTAGAGACGGGACGAAATAATTGGTCAAGCTTTTACAAATATGTCCGTAGACGCCGGGGGAATAAGGAAGAAATTCAGGAAATTCGAGTCGCAGATAACGAGCCACTGAACGACGACCAAGCAAAAGCAAATGCGTTCAACGCGTATTTCGTATCGGTATTCAAACCAGAACGGGCACAGGAGCAAGTTCATTATTTTCCAGTAGAAAACCAATTCAAACTCTACGCATGGGAACTCCGCAATCGTATAAAATCACTGGAAAACGGTAAATCACGCGGGCCAGACGGTATCTCGACAGATTTTATTAAACTCGGTGGTGAGGCGATATTGCCCTATTTGTTAAGATTATTCAATATTTCCATTAATAATGCAAGTTTACCAGACGATTGGAAGGCAGCTATAGTGGTTCCAATTTTCAAAAATGGTGATAAAACGAAAGTATGTAATTATAGACCTGTATCCCTCACATCAGTAGTATGCAAAATAATGGAGCATTTAATAGCCGGGTACATTCGTCGCGAATGGGAGAAGGCGAACTGGATTTTCCACGGACAGCATGGGTTTAGAAGTGAACATTCGTGCGAAAGTCAAATTGTTTCTCTTTTTCAAGATCTAGCTGACGTAGTTGACGCGGGTGGGAGGGTGGATGCAGTAGTAATCGACTTCGCGAAAGCATTCGACGTGGTACCGCATAATTTACTTATTAGGAAAGTATTAACCTCAGGAGTTGACGCTAGAGTTGTAAGGTGGATAAGCGAATTTCTTAGGGACAGGAAACAAAAAGTTCGAATTGGCAATCAGTTTTCGACTACGGGAAATGTTACTTCAGGGGTTCCACAGGGAAGTGTGTTAGGGCCATTACTCTTCTTAGCGTACGTGAACGATCTCCATGTGAACATACAATCAAAGGTGCGTTTATTTGCAGACGATTGTGTTATATACCGAAAAATCAAAGATAGCGCTGACGAACAAATATTACAGCAGGATTTAGAGCATTTACGTGATTGGGCTGAAAAAAATGACATGGGAATTAATGGATCTAAAAGCAAAACAATAACGTTCGGGCGGGGACGAAATTACGAGGAACCAGACTATCGTTTAGGTGAGGTTATCATCCCAAGAGTCTCATCATGCAAGTATTTAGGCATTCATCTAGATAGTAAATTAGGGTGGGAGATGCATATAAATCAGACAGTAAGAAAAGCGTGGAAGTCATTGCATTTTGTAATGCGAATACTAAAGAAAAGTTCTGCAAACGCCAAAGAATTAGCATATCTTACGCTGGTTCGCCCTCTCATGGAATACGGAGTTGCGTGTTGGGATCCATACAGAAAGGCGCACCGGAAAAATCTAGATAGAATACAGAGAAAAGCGAATAAGTTTACCTATAGAAGTAACGCAACAAAAAAGTCATGGGAACCTCTAGAAACGAGAAGAACAAAGGCGAGGCTTTGCGCTCTTTATAAATCGTACCTAGGTCAACCAGCTTGGAAGGAAATTCAGATTAGACTAGAAAAACCAAATTATTTCGGCCGAAGCGATCACACCCACAAAATTCGAGAAAGGAAACAAAATTCAGATCTTGGGAAGTTTTCCTTTTGTAACAGAACAATTAGAGATTGGAACAGTTTACCTGCAGCAGTTTTCAAAGCTTTTCCTCTTAGTGTCCGAAGTTTTAGAAACAAATTAGAACAAGATATTAAATGAGTATGTGCTGTGTAGTGCTGTGAAGTGCTGTGAAGTGCTGGTCAGTGTAATTCAAAGCAAAAAAAAAAAAAAAAGTGTAGTGTAGTGTAGTGAAGTGAAGTGCGGTGAACGTGATCAATGCACATTTCAATGCTGCTTTTCGTCTTGTACTGTATTGTACGGTATTTATTATTATTATTATTATTATTATTATTATTATTATTATTATTATTATTATTATTATTATTATAATTATTATTATTATTGTTATTATTATTGTTATTATTATTATCATTCTTAGTAGTATTATTATTATTAATGTAAGTGCAATTTTTGCAATTACTGTCATTAACTGCCACCGGGTTATACCCAATTGCAGTTCTAATAAATGTATGTATGTATGTATGTAATCAATAGTCTTCGGCTAAGGGAAGCTCCAGGACCCGACAACATTAACGCCAAAATGTTTCAATTATTTTCCCAATCTTCAGGATTAGATTTTTAACAACATACAATAAGTGCTTTGCATCAGGTATATTTCCCCGGGCGTGGAAAAGTGTCATTGTGAACCTGATCTGAAAAGCTGATAAGTCGTAAAAATCTTTCTACACCCTAATATGTCTCCTTCACATCATCGGCCCCATACCATCTTATAAGGTCCAACTTTTCATACAATATTTCCTCGTCGTTTGAAAATAGTTATATGGAATTAATGAAACCAGACTTGGAAGATACCTCGGAAGCTGGCTGGATTCAAAACTAAAATGTCTGCCCGATGTCAAAATTAGGAAAGGATACGCAACGTACGAGTAATAAATAACGTATAGTGTGTCGCAGTAGTTGCCAACGCAGACTCATACAGGCCAAGCTCCACGACGAGACTTGAAATCCTAGTAGTTGTTACCACTAGAATTGGAACTGGAAAAAACACAGCAAGACAGGCTGTAGGAAACCAGGAATCTTTAGATATTTTTCGAAACTACTTTATATGTAGCTGAAGACAAGAAAGAAAAATGCTGATGCGTTTGCAGGGGGATGGACGGAAAGTCCGAATCTGTCCGTCCGGCCGCATGGAATAATCCAAATATTTTTTTTTACTTTTCCCGGGGCTAGCATAAAGGGTGAAGGTCTCATTGTCATTAATTTCTCTGAATTTTCAAAAATTGCAAAAGTTTAAAATTTTCCGGGGTATTCCTAAAATTACTATATTGAAGATTGTGATTTTTTATTCACAAAACATGGTCATCAGACACAAATAATGAAATAAACATATGTAAATTTATTTGAAAATATGAGTTTTTTGCGTAATTTCGCTTGAAATTTATAAAGAGCTCTTTTCTCAAAAATGGTTCCAAATTTTTCCTTTGATTTTTCTTCTTATGTAGCAAAGGACATTAAAAATTAATGCTGGTCCCATTTTTGGCGAACTGTATTTACGAAAATTTGAACTAATTAACATTTATTAAGTATAATGCTGATGATAGAGATTGTTTAATGACATTTGTTCTAAAAAAATAAGTTTAAGTTATGTCCTAACTTAAAAAATAGTTTTCGAGTAATTGTTTTGTTTGAAAACACTTATTTCTGGTTTATACGTAATATATCGTAGACGTTACAAATAACGTCAGGAGTATGTGCTGTTATAACACAACTGATTTTGTTTTACAACAGTTGGCTACGTCGTACTCCTGACGGTTCAAAGATATTTGTGGAAGATTATAGTACTGTTGCCGATAGATTTTAGAAGAGAAACAACAGAGATAGCGAGGCGTATCTTCGTGCGTGCTTCTACGCCACGCCACTACCGCACTTGAGAGTTATTTTGTCTTGGGGAGCTCCACCGCGGCACAAATGTTCACGTTTACACGAAGTCTCGTGTGTAGCTTAATATCCTAAATATATTAAAGATAACAATCTCGTACACTAATATTTTGATCACTATCTAAATTTTCAAGACTTGTGACGTTTCCGCTTCTGAGCGGCAGAGTTTCTAAGGTTGTGTTCGTTCTCCATTGTTGTGCAATTGATACAAAATCTTAATACTAATTTACAAACTCGCTCCAGCGGTATCCTTCACGACTGCCTTCACTTTACGGTGTCCTCACCGGGCGGCATTCAGTGTCCGAGGGCCGGTGATTAGGCCGGGCGACTAGGAAGGCACTGAACGATGTGGCGCCGGCGGCGGCAGCCGAGGGTTTTCCTCTGCAGGGGACCCTCGCCGTTTTATCCCTCGCGTTTGGCGCGTCTTTAGGGCAGTACGAGTATCCGTCGTGCGCTGACAGGAGCGATGGCGCTCAGGGCGAAGCGCGGAAATAACGTGCGTCACACGCTCCGTTAATACAGCAAGCGCGCGTACTGATCGGTGCGTCAGTCCGGGGCGGATTCCTAATTGCACTCACTTCGTGCTTATTGGGAAGTTTTAGCGCCAGGCGTAAGGAGATAACCTTAAACTCTATTGATCACGTGACTAACGTCGTTATACGGTCGTAATGAACAACGTTGAGAAGAGTTTTAGCAATTGCGACGTTGCGTGATGCATTATAAAAAAGGATTCATATCAAGCGTTGAACAGACAAATTACATAATATATCAAAGGGTGTAGGCTAGTGGTGAGACATTTAAAACACGTTATGAGTCAACAGAACAACAAATATACATTGTGCATGGAGTTTTAGATTGTGTGGCCCTCCGTGATGAGTATGCAGTCTGGAATTTTGAATCTGCTTTTCTTGAAAATATAGGAAATACCTTAAAAACAGCGTTCGTTATGAACATAAGACATAACGTATCCCGAAGATATGATTTGAACTCCTTTTTCACGAATGTATTTCCTGTCACCTCTCCAACATATCCCGTTAATTTTTGCCAGCGTTGTGGAGTTGGAAGGAATAATTGTAACTGCCTTACATACGAGAATCGGTTTATCAGAGTTGGGAAAATTCAACTTTTCCTATTTTTAGGCGGCCATTTTGCCGCTTGTAAGGTGACCGTAGAGACTCCCTCAGGCGTGCACTATTTATGAAGGTATAAGGTCATACCTTATTAAAACAAAACTTGTTGGTAGCACTTTTATTTCAGTGCCATTAGAGAGTTTTAGCGCCACGCGTAGGGTAGCGGCGTTACACACTAACAGTCACGTGGCGGAACTTGAAGTCATAACGTCTTAAGGTCGTAAGGTAAGACGTTATGACTTCAAGTTCCGCCACGTGACTGTTAGTGCGTAACGCCGCTACCCTACGCGTGGCGCTAAAACTCTGTAATGGCACTGAAATAAAAGTGCTACCAACAAGTTTTGTTTTAATAAAAGTGTATTTGCCGAGATCGGAGTACCAAAAAGAGGAAAGGAAAAAACAAAATGAATTTAGAAGCAGAAGAATGACTGCGGAAAAGAAATCTCGTGCGATTAAATACCGGGGTTGATGAGAACAAATACAAGGTACCCCCGGGGGAGCGTCCGGTTGAACGGCGTTGGCAGGCGATGCGCCAGAAAGCGTTCAGACTTGCCGTGAGCGGCGGCTGTGGCGGGCGAGCGCGGTAGGACGGGCGCGAAGTCGCGAGGTCGCTGACGGCAACGCTGTCAGCGGCACCCACAGGCGCTGGCCGCAGAGATGCGGCAGTCCGTCTCTGCTCCTACGGCCGGGGGCCCGCGATGGAGCACCCCCCGACTTCTCACGCCTCTCGCCGAAAAATTAAAGAGCGAACGTTGTTTCGTCTCTCGACTCGCTGGCTCCCGTGGTCATGTGACACGCGACCTGGTTCTCGTAGCATTGATCTAGGAAATGCGGGTTGGGAAGCGATCGCACAATGGCAACTCGGTCCTTGCAAATTTTAATTTTTAACTCAAATTCAGAGGTGGTCGGGAACGGGTAGGTCTTCCGAGCGACGCTGCGTTCTCCTAAACATCTGATATCCAGATATGACCAAACATCTGATATCCAGATATGATCCAATACTGACCTCGGCGAAGGCGAGGCCAGAACCCATTCTCGAATATCAATGCATTGTAAACGCAAGATTAGAGAAAGAGAGAGAGAGAGAGTCAGAGACAGAGAGTCAGAGACAGAGAGAGACAGAGACAGAGAGAGACAGTGATATAGAGAGACAGACAGAGAGAGAGAGAGTCAGAGATATAGAGAGAGACAGACAGAGAGAGACAGACGGAGACAGACACAGAGAGAGAGAGAGAGAGAGAGAGAGAGAGAGAGAGAGAGAGATCGCGCGCGTGTGCTCGCGCGTGCGTGTCGTGAGTGAGAGTGTGCGTGCGTGCATGCATTATGTTTTATTTTATTAATAACCATTTCGCAAAACGATAAACGAAGGGAAGTTATTTGCTCTGTGTGGGTGGTGTGAGGGACATTATTTTACATTGAAAATACCGCTATAAACATTATGGACGTTTATTACGGTATAGACGTCTTAAAAAGGTATTTTACCGGTATAAAAGAATAAAGGTATTTGATAGAGGTATGGGAAAGTACCGATATTTTATCGGTATTTTTACAGGTATTGAATACATTTTCAGCCCCTGCCTCTAAATACTCCGCTATCTCTATGGAGTGACTTTCTATTAACTAAAAATTAGAAAATTGCTCTTATTAGTATCCGATAAATTAATTAAGAAATAACGAATAAATCAGAAAATATGATTTTACTGTGATAACCACGGAAACCAATGTACCCATAAAATTACTTTAACTTGACAGAATATCTTTGATGTTGCGACTTGGTATTTAATTTCATATTGTTGGAATTATTCGAGAAAAATAATATTGCCTCCATAGTGCATGTGCTTTTTTAAGATGAATTTCCGCACAGCAAGCTCAAAAGAAAATTCAACACTACTGCTGTTATCTCTCCTCTGTCACTAAGAAGTAGGCAAAATAAATTCAAGAAATAGAGCACTATTTTTAGTATTATACTATAAGATATTTTTCCTAACTACAACTCTTTCTGGATATAAAATGAATTTATTATTGATTAAAAATTAATTATAAAATTATTTTAAAAGAAGAATGCCAAAAATATATAACGTACTCTTGTTTCTTTCTTCACAAATGTACCAATATAATATTAGAATGCCAATATATGCATTAATATGTCAAATAAACTTCATATTCATCAAAATGCTTTCAATTATGTATGTCCCAATATACAAAAATAAATAACAATGAGGTGAAAAATATAACAAGCCATGCAAAAATCCTGCTTAGGTCCGAGGAAATACATAAATAACCTTACCTAACTTGGTCTTCGTTTCCAGAGCCAGGCGACTTCAACAGTTTCTTCTTGCTCGCTTTGCTTCTCTTCACAATGCTTCCCCGTAGCAGCGCGGCACGTTGCTATTTTGCGATTGTGTTCTGTTTCCGAAAGGCGAAGGGTCGTGGGGGCGAAAGGGCATGCGGCGGCGCGGAGACGGAGTGAGGCAAGCCACGTGCTCGGCCATGTGCGCGCTCGGGTGGCGCGGCACGTGGAGCAGACTCCGCTTGGGAGTCTGCTCCACGTGCTCCCACAGTGCGTGCGCGTGGCGGGTGGCGGGTGACGGCCGTTCCGGAGCAAGAAGAGCAAGAAACCTCGAGAACGCCCACCTGTAGGCCTCGGGCCACTATGGCCCGCAATTAATTACAGCCATTTTGTATATAACTGCACTTGAATTGTAATTGGAAAATTTTGCGTTTATGTACGCCCTACTTCTTTTTTAACCATGAAAATAGAAAATACGGTTTTGGGCGTTTTAAAACGAAAATCGTTACAATTCATGTTCGCAGGCATTATGACTCGATTGATTTAGGAGTTTCATTTTAAATATAATTGAAATGCATATGTTTGTTGATTGATTGTTACTGATTCCGGGCGCGTCAACTAGGGGCATTAGTCCCGTACACGTAATGCATGTTTTTGCTCGGCTAGCGATGTTTCCCCAATCAGTTATCTCTTATCAGCGGGGCACCGTCGCGATTGGGATACGCTCTCCCAACATGTGTGGTAGTGTAGTATATGTTAGTGTGTGTAAGGGGTTGCGGATAGGGCAAGGAAGAGGTAGGAAAAATTGCACGCGGTCCGTGGCCCGTTATTACGGTACTGCTTCGGCATTCGCGTGGAGTTGGTTGGAGAAACCACGGAAAACTACAGATCAGAGCATCCTGCCGCTAGAATTCACCTCCAGACAGCGAGTGAATTCGACGTACTAGCTGACAAGTTAGTGACGAAAATTCTGCCACAGTCGGGACTCGAACCTTGGACCTTCCCGTCAGATAGACTGCAGTGACATCAGTTGATGCCCTGACTCATCTCTCCTGGTCATATTGTTGTTCACGGTATAGCAGATTATATGATATGTGGTTCAGTATCGGAGCTTATGGTAATCATGGTTCAAGCATATAAGCATTTTATTAAAAATATGAGTGTGGAATGCATGTGCATATTCCAACAAATATGCGTTCTTACAATTCTGACCAGTATAATGAAATGAATGAATGTAATTATGTACGTACAATACACAATAGAAATAAATGTGTTCACATTCGTTGATTTTTTTTTCAGTTTTCATAAAAATGTTACTTCCAGAAAATCATTTTTTCGTAGGAAACTGCTGTATGTTGGGGAAAGCGGGAAACCTTTTGAGCGTCATTAAATTAATATATGCATTTTTGCAACAAAAAACTACAATATTTAGATAAAAAATTGAAACAATAATGCAGAAAATGCCATATAAAATTGGACTAAATCGAGTCAAATGTGTGTCACACACGAAGTTTTCTAAACGTATACGCATATTTAAACAATGAAGAAAATGTTTTTTTCGTTTCTTATCGGCCAACAGTGGGCCTATTGTGCTAGGCATTTATAATTCATGAATGTCAGACACACCCCCGCCCCTCCGCCCGGATGTCACGTTACGGTTACGAGGGCAGCCTGCCGCCCCCCCTCAGGAAAGATAAGGTCCATTTTCATGCAAATGTTCAATCTTGTGATGACCTTAAAACGACAATGAATGTAGTACACGTTTATTTGCAGTTATTTTTAAAAGTGGAAGCCACTGGAATAAGTTACCAGGTAATAAAAGCCCGAAAGGCTTTCATGGAAGCGTATTGCATAGAAATTGTTGGTATGAACGACGAAGGCCTCGACGAGCTCCTTAATTTTGTAGCGCTTATATCTATTTCGCGCTCAGATACGCACTCGACTGGGATTGAAACTCGTCTTGGAGCGACTGCGCCTTAAAGCAGTGACGAGACTTTTATCTGGGGCCGCACCGCCGAGATAAGGTGCGCGCCGACCTCGACGGCCAAAGAGGCACCTGGGTGGGCAGCTCTTCGCGCTTATTCCTTGGGAGAAATAAGAGGCGCCCCTGTAGTTACGGGGAACTCAACATGCGATCATCGTTATTACTACAAACTTACTTTGTATTTTCCATTGCGCGCAGAAATATAATGAAAACTATGCAGCCTTCGGCCATGTGAGAGGTGTCTATGGTTTTGTTAAATATCCTGGAACAAAAAAAATATACAATTTCTATTTTCACTTGCAAATACAAATATTTGATTGTGCTAATCCGACTATTCTCATATTGCACAAATCGATTAATTGATTATTTTGTGTTTCGAGGCGCGTCAGCGGTTGTGGTCATTAGTCCCGTAAATTTAGTACCTGGTTCTTCTCACTGGTGGAAATTAAATGTTTTAATTATCATTATTAGATATTGCATTCACATTCAACTAAAATATGTCGTGAATATTATAAGTTTCGATACAAATATTCGTGCTCATATTTCTACTCTTAAAATGAATATTTTTGGTCAATAACTTTAACGAATCAAAAGCCACAACACTGCAGTCGTAGTTATCTGAAATGAATAAAGAAGTTCTTGATTCTTTGTAGCGAACTGTTCTACCCGAATTATTAACGAAAAATGATCGCTTATTTCTTTGAAAATTTCCAAAACCCCATGGAGTTTCTTTGCATGTCACATTAGCAAGATTTCATCTTTCGATCACCGCGATTAATTTGATTGATTGATTGATTATTTCGTGTTTCAGGGCGCATCAACTTCTATGGTCATTAGTACCGTAAATGTAGATCATGCTTTTATCACAGAAGTAGCGGTACCTCGCTCAATGGTGAGATCCGGTGTCGACCTTCACTTGCGCTTGCGGAGATTTTCCCATTCAGATATCTCCCACCAGTGGGTTAGCCCGAGCCGGGTCAGTCTCCGTACCGACTAGTCTGGCGACATGTGCAGTAGTGTGGTGCATGTAAGTGTAAATAAGTGTAAGTAAGAGGTGAGTATAGGACACAGAATGGGAAAGACAGATGGCGCGCGGTCTGTGGGCCATTTGTTAGGGTACTGCTCCGTCGAAAATCCTGCCACCGTCGAAACTTGAACACCTGGTCAGAGGCGCTCCAATGATATCATTTGATGTCCTGAGCCACCTCCGTCGGTTGCCATTTATTTAAAATATCCTTGAATCCGTGAAGAGCAGGGTACATAAATGGGGATAGCACGCACGAACGTATATACATGATAACGTACTTATTTTTTAATCAATGCCAACTTTATTCCACCTTCTGAAACGAGAGTTACCCCGCTAATCCTAATTCATCTGGAGGATATTGTTACTTGTAAGCTTTCGTTGTTTCTGATAAAAAAAAAAACTCGCTATCGAGGATTGTGCTACGTGATATCACTGAAACGTACCATTAATCCTTTTTGTCTCATATCGCGCTTCACCAAATGCATAAATGCAATCTGAAATTCTTTAGTACCCGGTATTTAGGAAAGTAGAATCGTGAACAGATCGAGAAGATATTCTTATGACGAATAAAACAGAAAAAAGAGAAAATGTGCAGGTAGGAAAGACGCAAAGATAAGTACGAAAGTAGAATAAAAGGACAGAGGTACTTTCAGAATAATTCATAACGTAGATTTATGTCTACAACATCGTGTGAAAGAATACAAGCGAAAGATATGTAGCGATGAGAAAAAAGATAAAACACTATAAGAATGGGAAAATAAAACACCTGGATAATTCTAGGAAGTGTCCGTTGGAGAGATGAAAATGAGATTTTAACGAAGGTATCTTTAACACGGCGTGTTAAGTAATGAACACCTCATTACCTTAAATGCAAGATGCATTTGTATTTTAAATTGTTTTACCCTCTTCTCTCGAGTGTTTTTATAAACGTGCTTTAGTGTCTTTTTTCGTACATGCGTGAAAAGCACTTCGCCTGCAAAACAATAAAGGACGTTTTATATACATTACGTTTACAGACTGACTTGGGAATAATTTCTAGAGCATCTAGGGGGAACGGAAATGTTCGCTTTTTGCCAATCAACATGTAGTGAGATATTTAATATAACCGAGTTTCTCATGTGACGTTTTCTCATCATTTTTAGGCAGTTCCTTATGCACAGATGTTCATCAGATCACATTGGGTTGGCTTATAATTAATATCTTGAAAAACAGGTTGTCAACCTCGCGATAAGAGTGTAGAGCGAGGTGCATAATCTATCCATTGTTTTCCTTACCCTTCAGTTACCAAATTTCATCTTGCTGGTGAATACTTGGGGATGGCTTGCTTATGTGACTAATGTGCTCTGGCTGTATTCCAATATTTAACTAGTTTTCCTTACTCTTCTGCATTTTTCAGGTACCTTTTTTGTTACACTGTTTTCTTTATTTGCTACAGTTATATTGGAAGAGATTTTAAAGTATTCAAAGAAATGAAATGTAAGAAATACTGTAATTTCAATAGACAGTGCGAATGGACAAAAAGTAGTGAGAACGAGTAAGATAAATAACGCACTTAAAGACTTATTTACTTATTGCTATAAACACTTATTAAATACCTATTGCTATATTGATTAATTTACATTATTGTAAAGTTTTAAAGTATTAGTGAAACTGTAGTGATAATTGTGAAAAACATCAATATTTAAATAGTTCCGTCTATAACGGAGTAACGGAAACATTTGAACTTTGCACTTTACAATGTCGCATACAAAAGTGGTGAATGTTTTGTCCTCGTAATAGATAAAGTAAAGTCTTCTAATTACAATTATTAGTTTGCAGCTTAAAATTATTACGTTAAACACATTAAACTCTTTTCGCAAATTGAAGTATTTATAATTACAAGTCACATCGGGGATATCACATTTATCAGGTGTCAGTATCAAAATGGCAGCAGGAGGAAATCTCATATAATACATGTACGTTACTTTACATCACATTGGCAGATGACAATAAACGATTAAAATTGATACACAAATTGAAGTTCAAAGTGAAATCTTCTCTTCTGCGTAACAGTATCTTTGCTATTAGTGACTACGCTGACCATTAAAAAGAAAAATAAAGTTTATTTTAACAATGACAGTTAATGCACAATTTTACAAATAAATTGTATAATTTTAAAATATTTGATTATACCTGTAAAGTTATCATGAACGATAGTCACTATCATGAATATGACTATCGTTGATAAAATGCTTGGAATTATCTATACTTGTCAACTCATATTAGAAGTTGGAACATGGGTTTTAATTAAGATTACAATCATTTTAGGAAAACACACTAGCCGTTATACCAGCTTTTACAACAGTAGGATTACCTGTGCAGAGAACTCAGAGGATATTCTGCACTTCTTGAAAATGATTCTGAAAAGGAAAGTGCCTTAAGTATGACAGTGTATGGTTGTTTGTTACTGAATATCCTATTCCAAATTTTACGTTACAATGCCAAAATATGCTTTCAAATACATATGATCACTCCAATGAAAACCAGTTTATTTTCAGGAGAATGCTAATAAACCTGTTGAAATCCCTTGAAAAGGTTAAAACAGCGGTAAGACCGGGGTAACTTGTAAAATTCTGCACGATGGCGCGAGCGAAGAGGCCGGGCTGCCCGAGCAGAAGTGGGCCGTTGACGTTGGCGAGGCCGGGGGCGCAGCTTTACCTCCCACGCAGCCTGCGCCTGGGCCGCCGCTGGCAGGGAGGGGGCGGGGCGGTGCGGAGGCGGTGCGGAGGCGGAGCGGAGGCGGAGGAGGCGCAGCCGGTCAGTGACGCGCGCGTTTACGTCACTCCCAAGGCGGGGGGCGGGGGGCGACGGCGGAGGTGGGAACAAACAGACAGCTGGGCGGCGCGGGCGGCGGAGGGGCGGGCGCGGGGCGGATGTGCCGCTACACTCTGCGCGTCACGTGTTTTTACAGAGTTTTCGCCGGAGATCACTCGTGATTTCCCGGGAAACACAAATCTTGCCGGCAATTAGTGCTCAACTGGCGAAACCCGCAGCAGGAATCGTTACCGTCACTGTTACTCCTCGTCTTTGAGAATCACTAATGAGTCGATGACGCTTCAGAAAGTCAAATACGAAAATACTCAAATAGAAGCTAAACAACACACTTGGAAATTCAACATGAATGGGGAATTCGTAAATTACAATACTTATCTCTGAATAGTCACACGAATATTTTGGACTAATCGGTGAAAAATAATTACATGAGACATTTTCGCAAATGCTGGTGTATAAACATTTTTGTAAAGGATGGATGTTATATGATATTTTTCATCAAAAAGTAGACGTCATAAAAAAAATTTTAAAAAAATAAAAAAAAACACGCTGATCTCTCCAATATGCGTAAGTCCGAACGGAGCATAGGAATATTGAATATGTTATGTAGTAAATCAATTTGAACCGTGTTGCTATCTTCATTCATCCAACATGCACTACAATATGACACATGCCGGGAGACCGGTCGGGAGCTTCGAGCTGCTCCCGGCTGGGGCGGTGCTCCGCAGGTAGGAGATACCTGGTTAAGGAAAACCCGACCTGCCGACAAATCTCACCAATCAACGACAGAGATCACCGCCATCTCTCGAGGAAATAAAAACAAGCACTTCACATTCGCGACTAATGAACTTAGCAGTTGACGCTGTCGGAATCACTAAGAATCAATCATATTCTTTCGTCTCTTCACTCCTCTCTTGGTCAATCTACTCAGAGCTTGATGGGTGAGTTGCAGCCGCTGTACCCGATGGATTACCGGTCCAGTAATTTCTATTTTCCGCGGGAAAGTGTGATGAGGCTTTCACTCCGTACTTAAACAGAAAGCTACGCGAAAACGGGCCAACATTATAGGAATTCTTGATGCCTATTGGCAGGAATCCGGAAATATCTGATTTCGGAGTTTGAGTGCTTGCGTACATAATCATACATTTCTCCTCTTTGCGATTTCTTACATACTAGCTAAATTAGAGACAGTTTTATAGAATTTATATATTCACAAAGTAAAATACACAAGTTAAAAATATAGCCTAATGGTTGTAGTACAATATTTGTGTAAACAATATTTATGTCGTATTTGTGTATTTTAATAGTTTGTTAAATACCCTTAGCATCTGCTGAATTAGAAAATTTTAGCAACATAATACTGTTACTGTTACTTTCATTAGCAAAAGAAAATAGTACTAATTTTCACAAGATCAGATCTTACAGAGTAGAAGTAACATATTGGAATGATGCATTGATAGGATAATTCTTTAGAATGGTCGTAAACTTTCTTGCTTATCTGAGAAGCTAAACTTAATGAAAAATTGTTAACACTGTTTTGGTCAACAATTTAATGCATCAGAATTGGACCTATCTTTCAAAAGCTTTTGATGTCATTGATAACACATTTTACTTTTCAAAATTATCTTCGTAAGGAATTCTTGTTTTTCTCGTTTGGTTATGTTCGTAGCTTAAGTAATGATCTCACAGAGTAGAAATGCCTTATTGTAATGATAAGACATTATTTACTCGCGTTTCTGATTCACGGCCAATTGCGCAAGTTCAAAAATATGATTATATGAACATGAGTTTGATTTACGAATTGGAGTATTTGTAACGGTGATGCACGCACCCATATTTGTTCGCTGTAATGAAAATGCTGCACACTACTGAATTCTTACTTTTCTTTACGCGAACTCCTTAAAAGACCCTGTGTGAATGAAAATGTATCGCACCTCGTCGCCTTATAAACATTTCTGGACTGTTAATGTTAAGTCACTATTTCTAGAGAAACCTTATCCGTTGCTGCACGAAAAATGCTTGACGTGTCAATGTCTCTACGCACTGGCGATGGAATCCATACAATATAAATTTTCTTGGCAGCAGACTCCAAAAACGTAGTCATAATTTTCTACTGCTGATCCTGTGATTCCAATCCATCTCATCCAAATATTTCCTCTCAATCAAGTGTGATGGTTTAGTGATCGTTGTGTTGCCAACTGCCTGGGTGTACGAATATTTGCTGAGTTCATATGGACGTTCCCCACATTACGAAATAATACTGTTTACACATTACGAAAAAATATACTACCCTACGAAATAATATTGTTTCAATTTTGTTTTCGCTTGAACATCGAAAATTCTCTTAGAGATCAAATGTTTTTCAAATTTTCTATTTGTTTATAATTAATTGGAAAATTGCAGGTTTTTACTTCAGATGTTCTATCTTCACAACAAGTTGATTAATTTTGATAAATAAAATAATTTTTGTAAATTAATCACAAATGTGTGCGTTGCGTTGACCCTGGCAGGTGGTGAGTACTAGGCGCATAATGTTCTCGCTCGACATGGATGAATAATTTTACTTTGGCTAATAACCTTTCGCTGGCCTCATGCGGCCTGCGGGCCTGTCCTAGAGAATGAACTAAAATGGCAAAGGTGCTGTGCAAACTAAAGAATCATTATTTGATTATTTGCGAAAAAATAATTGTTTAAAAGTATTATCTGGACATGAATTAAATTTCTCGATTTTACATCATTTTGAGGTAGACAGCGTGTTCTTGGGTTTAACCGACTCTGATTACATACAACCATTCACTCCACAAGCATATTGCGAAAAGCTAACGGCTCGGCCCTGACGATGGCAGAGGAGCAGGATAAGGGAGAGGAACGCGAGAGGGATGTGGTCCCTTAATTATGGATATGCTTTGGCAACTGCCTAGAATTGATCGCGGGAAATCGGAAATGACCGATCAGACCAGCCGGCTTCTCGATTTCTCCTGCAGATTGTAGTCGGCTTCGACGCAGCTGTTGGTATCAAACATTCGCCAGCGCCGGGACTTCAACCTAGGACCTCCCGCCTGACGATCTAAAGAAACTTCAGTTAGGGACTCGCAAACGATCGCGCGCGTAGGATATAAAACCCATTTAAGTCGATCATCCTAATTTGTAGCTGAAACTGATGGAATGTCAGTAAAGAGAGGTGTCATGGATTTGTAAGAGTCCATTAATAATGCACACTGCTCTATTTTAAATGGCACCATTCTCCTTGTCAGATGCAAGTTTTTCCCAACAAACAGAAAAATGACTGAAGATATTGTCTGGTATCAATTTTAATCAACTTATGATCATTTCGATCGCGTTGCGATCATCATCAGAGCTAAAATGTAATACAAATATTATTAAATACAAATATTATTAAATACAAATATTATTAAATACAAATATTATTAAATACAAATATTATTAAATACAATTATTATTAACAGGTTGTAGGTAAGAGGTTATTGTATGTAAGATACGTAAGCAAACTGGGTCGTACATACCTAGCAGCTTCTGGGCCGAAAACAAAGTTCTGCGAATTTTTTTTGGGCGTGCGTCTCGTTTAAGAACACCGCCGGTCGGCGCTGGGAGGGGGCGGGAAGAGGGGTAGGGTGCGGATGTAGGGTCGTAAACCGCGGGGCTGCTGGTGGAGGCTGAGAGACGGTCGGGCGAGCGAAGATGAGTGGAGGGGGGAGGGCTGGGGGTGGGTTAGGGGTGTACACTTTGTGCTAATTTTAGCAGAGGTGACGAGAGTTCAGGTATTTGCTGATTGAGACATGTCATGTTCTGTTTTTTGAGGGCGTTGTGTATGTGTATGGTTTCTAATTTTATTCTGTTCAAGTATCTGTTTTCAATTTCTAGAATTCGGAAATTTATGTGTTTATCAAATGTGTGTTTGTTTAAATTTAGGTGATCCGCAAAGTGTGAGACTGTGGTAGTGTTATTTTTCCATGCTTGTTCGTGTTCTTTGATTCTCTGTGTGAATTTACGGCCTGTTTGTCCTATGTATATGGCATTGCAATTGTTGCACGTGAGAGCATAGACTCCGCATAAGGATGTAGGTGGGATTGGGTCTTTAGTGTTCGATAGTGTTTTATATAATGTATGAGTATTGTTGAAAGAAGTTTTTAGACCGAATTTATTGAGTGTGGAGGCTATTTTGAGAGAAAGGGGTCCTACATAAGGGATTGTGTGGTACGTGGCTGTAGTGCTTCTGTCAATTGGTGTGAGGGTAGTGTGTTTGCGGATATTGAGTGTATTTGCTTTTTTGGCTATGAATTTGTCAGTCATGTTGCAGTCGTATCCATTTATTCTGGCTATATGTTTTATGGTGTTTATTTCTTTTTTTGTGTTTTCTGGGGACATAGGTATGGAAATTAATCGATGCACCATCGCATGGAAGGCTGCGTGTTTGTGTGTGGGGGGGTGTTGTGAAGAGTTGTGTATGATTGTGTCCGTGTGTGTGGGTTTTCTGAATATGTTAAATTCATGATGGTCCTGTGCTAGTGTGATGGTGAGATCAAGGAAGTTTAAAGATTTTTGTTCATTTTCTATCTCCGTGGTGAATTTTATGTTGGGATGTAGGGAGTTGATGTACTGTGTAAAAATGTAAAGTTGTCTGGTGGTGCCTGTCCATAGTGCTAACACGTCGTCTACGTATCTGTGCCAGTACAGGAGATTTTTTAGAAGTGGATGACCAGCAGTAAACAATATGTTTTCCCAGTTATCCATAAATATATCAGCTAATAAAGGTGAGAGGGGTGAACCCATGGGTAGTCCAGAATCTTGGGTGTAGAATTTGTCATTATATTTGAAGTAGTTGGCATCTATGCAACAGGAAATTAGATTGTACAGTTCAGTTTTGATGGGAACGGCACATTGGGATCTGTCAAAAAAAATTCGCAGAACTTTGTTTTCGGCCCAGAAGCTGCTAGGTATGTACGACCCAGTTTGCTTACGTATCTTACATACAATAACCTCTTACCTACAACCTGTTAATAATAATTGTATTTAATAATATTTGTATTTAATAATATTTGTATTTAATAATATTTGTATTTAATAATATTTGTATTACATTTTAGCTCTGATGATGATCGCAACGCGATCGAAATGATCATAAGTTGATTAAAATTGATACCAGACAATATCTTCAGTCATTTATCATATAAAAAGGTATCTACATCACCAACAATCCAATTAAACAGAAAAATACTGTAAATATATGAAATTGGACATTAAAAAAGTTCTAAAATACGCAAATAAAAATCCAGATATATAGTAATGTAACACAAGCAACTCAGATATTGAAGAAAGATTTTTTTTATTGATACGTTGTTGCTTCTTATTGCCTTCGATTGCCTTGATGCGTGCATAACTTCACTGCATAACTTACCTGGATTGAGAGGATCGTGAAAATATGAAAACAGTTGAATGATGCTACGTGTTCTCTTATGTAGGGTATTATGAGGGAATTATGGGAGGGAAATATGAAATGACAAATCGTGTCAAGTTAACAACTAGTTAATACTAGTAATAAGTAAATGTGAATAATTACAATTAGGTAAAAAAAAAATCATGTTCACCAGACATGTACCACGGTTCTAATGATTGAGCGGGGAAAGAAAAAAAACCTCTATCATTAGAACCCTTATAACGCCCTTGGTGCATAAATAACTATTATAGTTCACTGCCTCATTATTGAGATGTCCTATTGACAAAGAAATAGGTTATTGATGTGTGTTTAAAATATTATAGACGCGACATACTCATTTTATCTTTCCACGTTACTTATCAAAATGTAATATATAAAGTCTCTAGTTCTTTCTAGCTTGTGAGCAACTACACTACACTACACGGGACAACAACCAACGCATCTTGATCAGATAGATTCATTTTGCCCAAATGATAAGAAAAGTGGGTAATTGACAACCTGCCACATGTAAAGAAACATTACTTGGACGCCAGTCAGAAACCTCAAGGTTTTCGAATTCAGTGCAGAAAGTTGATTTTTTTTTCTCTTATCAAGAGCAAGGACGGGTTAAAAGACAAGCCAGCCTGGAGAAGCCAGCCGCTCGCCATGCACGCTGTGCCAATGCGCCCACTGTGTTTCCTAGTCCACACTCGCCCAAGCGATATCTCAAAATGTAGAGATATACAAGTTTTGAAACTTTAGACTTTCTAACTTTGAGATGGTGGAAATGGCCGCCATAGAAAGAGAGATCGATTTTTATAAGTAAACCTGTGGCCACCGGTCGCGCTTGTAGGTGATCGACAAAAAAGGGCGTAGGGCATCCTTGGCCGTACGGAATCGATCGGGAAAGGGGGTGGTCGAGAAGAGGGGTTCGTCCGAGCTTGGGTGTAAATCCGGTGTGTCAGGCAGGGTTTCCGAGGCGGCCGTCGCGAGCCGCGTCGAGCCGGCGCTGCCGCTGAAGCCCCAGCAGGAGGCACCGCGGTGGCGCTACGGGAAACTCGCGCCGCGCTGAGCCCGGAGACCGGTTCCGAGGCCCCTCGGTCACCTTCACGCGACCTGGCCGAACGCGTGGCGGCGGCGGCGGTGGCCGCAGTGGTGGTGGCGGCGGCGGCAGCGGCGGTGGCTTCCGGGGCCCGCGGCGACGCCGGCCCCGCCCCCTGCCGCGCCCCCGCGACCTCATCGCCCCGCCCCTCGCCCCGCCCCGCCCCGCCCCTCGCCCCGCCCCGCCCCGCCCCTCGCCCCGCCCCGCCCCTCGCCCCGCCCTTCGGCCGATCACGCCGTCGCGCGCCCACGGGCAGCAGCCTCTTCCCCCAATCCTTCAGCTGCGGATTGTACACGCGGACGCTCTTTAGCAGCTGCTACGAAGTGTTAATACTTACTTGCCTACATCATAATCGTCGAGGAAAAACTGGAAGCGTCTATTCAACTATCTGGAGTCGCGTCGATTGATTGATTGCTTGATTAATTTTATTGATTGTTAGTGATTTCGGGCACGTCAACTACTAAGGTCATTAGTCCCGTAATTGCAGTGCATGCAATTGTAGATCGGTAAGTGGCGGTGGTCTTTCCCCGTTGAATGGCGAGATCAGGCGCTGAACTACCGTCGGCTAGCGGGATTTTCACTAACCAGGTATCTCCCACCACCGGGCACCGCCCCAGCCGGTACAAGCTCTAAGCTCCCGACCGGTCTCCCGACATGTTTGGTAGTGTAGTGCATGTTAGTAAAGTGAGTGTGTATGGTGTGAGGATAGGACAAGGAAGAGATAAGAAAGATCGCGCGCTGTCCGTGGCCCGTTTGTTAGAGTACTACTCGGGCATTCGCCTGGTATTGATGGAAAAACCACGGTAAACTACCGATCAGAGCAGCCGGTTGCTAGAATTCTCCTCCAGACGGCGACTGAGCTCGACCTAGCTGACAAGCTAGTGCCTAAAATCATGCCACCATCAGGACTCGTACCTAGGTCCTCCCTGTCAGAGGTACTGCAATCACTTCAGTTGATGCCCTGCCATCTCTTCCGGTGAACCGCATCGAAAAATACAGCCATTCTGGTCCTTAAATCGGCCACCGTCGCCACCTTTCCACTGTGTTTGTGTGTGGAGGGGGGTGCATGTGCCCCTTCTCTCCAGCGCTGGCTCCGCTGCTTGCAACCTTCAAGGGCTATGGGCAACAGAATTTGACTTTGCACTAGACTTGTGAATGAGGCTTCTTTAATGCTCTCTGATTGGCCAGTGATGGCGGCGCGGGAAACGCAAACGTCACCTGCTACTCGCACAACGTTCTCGAGAAGAGGATTCTGTCTACTAGTGGTACTGTGCTTCTCACAATATGCATATTTGTGTTGTTTATCAAGGTTATTGATGTATAAATTAGTCTGGAACTGAAGTTTTGGATGCGAGGTGTGAAATAAACGAGAGAGAAGTTGAATCCCGTTTTGTTTACGCAAGTCGTTTAATATATGGTTACACATAAATTGAATGATAATAAAGTTAATTCAATGACCAAACTTTTACAGACAATATCCACTGAAAATTAATATTAATAAATCATTGTTATTATCTAATGCAACTTAAAGAACATAATCATCAATGTTCATTTACAACACTTTAAAGAATACTACTACTACTTACCTATAAATCCAATTAAATTTGAAAAATAGTGCCGTAGGAATGTCGATGTTTCCATCTTAATATCATTCAAAATTATCATTACAGATACAAACTGTTGCCTTTTTCACTAACTGCATATGTATACATTGTGGTTGTTATAGCACTGGAGATAATCACTTCATTGTTATTAAAATCTGAGTTCATATTTGATAATCAATTTATGCTTCCAAGTTTCTCTGTGAATGTAATTTAGTATTGTAATGTGTTGTGTTGTATTCCAACCATTATATTTCAGAATGAACGAGATATCCCAATTCACACACACCACCACGCGCGCACTTACTCACTCACACACACACACATTCACATACACACAGTTTGAAAGCCCTACGAAGCTGAAATGAAAACACGTAGAAATCCTGTTTAATCATCACAAATCGTAGAACTATATGAGGTACTATATCAACACAAATTCGACAATTAAAATGCCCCAACAATGAGAAGGAATTCTTAGAATATGGAAGTGCCATTTTGCGACACATTGTCGTATTGTCACATTCCTTATTTCCTGAAGTCTAACAATTAGAGTATAAGAAATTCGAATTTTTAAATTTCCAATACTACTTAAAACGACCCATACTTAAAAGAATATTCATGACCTTTTCCAAAAAGCTGGTTTTGAAGAGTGCTTTTTGAGAGTATTTTTAATGATTTGCTTTGACCTCTAAGTAATTACGCGAAATAGACAGTTTTTTAAAGATGATCCTTTTTCAAGTGCTGATTTTTACTTTCTCGACGTTACTCCGCCAAAACGTCCTTCCGTCTGTCAGTGGTCAATGCTAGCGCCAAAACAGTTCCGACTACTTTCTCCAAAATTTATATTCCTCGATCAATTTTAATAAACTCAAGGCCCTCTCACTTTGAAAATAATATTTGGATTTTTAGGGGTAAATTACATGTGGCCTCAACGAGTTTTCAAAATTTTCTCAAAAATAGCTCCAAATTTTTTAGCAAATGTTTCCCGCAAAGAACGCTTATATGAATGGCGCAGATATAACTTCTGTTAAAATAACTGGTTTCTTGAAAAATGCTGAATTTTAAATTTCCAACTACCACAGGTTTTTTCTTCATAAAAACTGTTGTTCGAAGATAATATTGAAAGAAGATCGCGTACGATTTTTAGAAAATGAGTAGTTTTCGCGTATTTTCGCGTGAAATAAAGGCCTTTTTATTGCAAACTACTTTATACGCAAATTTTAAACAATAATTTTCTCAGAAACTACTTCAATTTTTTTCTTTAGTTTTTCTCATTTGTAGCGACGG
This sequence comes from Gryllus longicercus, assembly GCA_038098605.1. Taxonomy (NCBI): domain Eukaryota; kingdom Metazoa; phylum Arthropoda; class Insecta; order Orthoptera; family Gryllidae; genus Gryllus; species Gryllus longicercus. The sequence goes on from JAZDUA010001154.1 coordinate 26,357, forward strand.
ACTGTAAAACAGCAGTGCTGATCCCATTTTCGGCAAACTCTGCATAGTTTTAAAATAATTGCAAGAAAATTAACATTTCGAAAGTTCGATATTGATCGTAGATTTTTTACTTAAAATACTTTATTTACATACTCTAGAAAATTCTATCTTTCAATAAGGTCAGGTACAAAAAAATAGTAATTTTGGCGTAATTCTGCTTGAAGTTGCTGCAATTTACAAAACAATCTCTAAAACGGTTCCAATTATTACTTTTTCCTTGCTTAGTGCACGCTTACAAAAGTGGTGCAAGTCTCATTTTCGATCATCTTTCTGAATTTTCGAAAGTTGCAAAAATGCAATGATGCAAGAAGGAATATCCTGTTGTATCACTTGTTATAGTGTACGTTCTCATTATCATTAATTAATGTCTGACAGTACCGGGGGGGAGAAATCCCCCCTAACATCTTTCAGTAACTATACATTTTAACATGTCACGAAACTTTCAAGCAGACATTTTCGGATAATCATTAAAACGAATAAATTCTTATCGCATCATGAGCAGAGTATTGCCTGCGACATTTTACAAAATCTGTAATGTCATATTCGACCAATCATTTTTAATTTCCATTCCCAAAATTTGTCTCTGGATCCGCTTCAGGACAGTACACAAAACAAGTTATTTCACAATCCTTTGTAAAACATGTTTTTTCAGCAAATTGACTTTATTTATTTTTTCTGATCAGTGATTATTGTGTCTGGATTTATACTGACAAATCATTAAGAAGTCCAAAACTGACTGCAAAATTTACAAAAATAGCGAAAAATTCCCTAATAATTAATAAATCGATTCTATGTTGCATTTGTTTTTGTGCAGGGTGGTGTATATCACTCTTTGAAATGAATGACATCTGATGCTCTGATTACCTCCTTTTTGGTAATATTAAGATTTCTGGATCATTTTCTATACTTTCACTAGTCGTAGATCCATGTTTAATACTTGTTTATACAGCTTTGCTGTCTCAGTAATTTACGTTTCGAGTTTCGAGGCGTAGGATACCTGTTTGGAGCGTCATCTTGGCTCTCGCTGTTGAGACGCAGAAAAACCGGAAACAAGCACTGGCCGGGCGAGTAGTCACGCCGCTTCAATGTCATCCGGTGCGGTCGCCAGAAAAAGAGCAGTGGGAGAGTGGAGGAACACGGTGGCGGCGGTGGCGGCGGCAGATGTGGAGGCGGGGCAAGCGATGGATACGCCGGGGTGACCCTCTACAACGGGGCAGATGGCGAGGGGACTGTGGCGGGGACTGTGGCGGGGACTGTGGCGGGGACTGTGGCGGGGACTGTGGCCGGGACTGTGGCGGAGGCTGTGTGGGAGTCTATGGCGGGCGTTGTGATGAAGGCTGTGGCGGGGGTTGTGGTAGGGGCTGTATCGGGGCTGTGGCGGGGGCTGCAGCGGGGGTGTGGCGGGGAATGCGGGGGTGGCGGGGATGTGGAGGGGACTGTGGAGGGCGCTGTGGTCTGTGGTGAAGGTGTGGCGAAGGTGTGCCGGGGGCTGCGCCGGGGGCTGTTGCGGAGGCTGTGGCGGGAGGTGTAGCGGAGGTTGAGGCAGTGGCGGTGAAATTACCGGAGGCGATAATAGCGGCAGGCAGCAGAGGTGATGAGGGCGTCACCAGGACTGGCCAGTGGCTTTTTCCCCTTTTTGTTGCTGAAGTCATCTCCTTTTGCTCGGTGCTCTTTGTCCGGAGCATCATCGTTGCTGTCTTATTTGAGTCGTAAAGTGGAGAACCTCATCCCCTACTACACTCGAGGCTCCAAAGCAGTGCCGGAGCTAGACAATTTTGGACCCGGCTGAAACGCTTCTGTAATGCTGAAACGTAGCCTCCCCCTTCAAGAAAGTTTTTGGAAAAAATTTTGGAAGTTTTAAGTAAATGTATTTAGTGATCAAATAATACAATTTATTTGTGTTTAGTTAGTGTTTAATAAAATCACTTGTTAAATACATGAAATAATAAATATGAATTTCAATTGGAACTATTCTAATGTTAGCGTTATTTGATTCATTTCATAGTCCTACCAGATAAGTAATGACATTAAGGTCAAACATTAATTCAAAATTTTATGAAATATCAATCTACTGTACCGCGACTTATACAATTACGATCATTATTTTCTCGTGTTCTAATTTCTTTTCCAATTTATTACTATTTTCCCCATCAATCCCACCATCGGGCCCCTTGTATTTTCACGCTGCCCATACCTAGCGCTCCTCCAAAGGCACTGCTCCAAAGGGTACGCTCGAACGTCAGTAGACGGACGTGTCCTCCCGTCTTTTCGGGGTCCTTCCGCTGCTTCTTTTTGCTCTTTGGTGTCCTGGGAGGTGGGATGTTTGGCCAAGTCTTACAGAACGCCTTCACCCTTGTAAATATCATGTCATGAATATTTGATCATTATTTTCTCAGGTAGATGTAAGTGATGTCTGTTGTCTGAAATGTCGAAAAATCCTGCCTATCTATGTATTTGTCATGAACCAATGATGGATTAGGGTAGTTTTTCTCAAACTGCAGTAGGCGACTGGGGGACTGCTGGTCCCTACAGATTAAATTGTATAATGTTGACAATAATTTTCAGACAAATTAAAGTTGAAAATAATTTTTAACCGACTTAAATATAAGCGGTTTTTCTCTTCAACCCATAAGTATGTTGTGAATATGTTCATTTCCGTTGCAAGCATTCAACCATTCTTTATCAATCTTTTTTTTTAGTTCGAAAGCCCATAATTCCCCATTGGTCATATTAAAAGTTTCAACATTTTTTAAAATAATTCTTCCCGGAAATGCATAGGAACAATGCGCGTAAGATCAAATATACATTCTAACATTGTTTCCATGGCAAAAAAAATGTTGTACTACATGGCGTAGAGCTAATAACGAATGTAATTTGAAGTGTGTCAATTAGTACTTAATTGAAGAGAAGTAAATAGTGTACATTGATATATATCGAATGATGACTAAATTAACAGGTGCAGTTTTTCTTTCTTGTCACGCTAACGTGAAAAGCGTGCTCTTGAAATGCTAACGTAGTGAAGAGAAAGAATTTAATGCTGTAACGGAAAGAGACGATATTCTGGCAGAAAAAAATGTTATTGTGAGGCCCTAATATCGAAAAAGTGGATAAAAGTTATTGCTATAAATGCACTGAAAAAAAAAAACAATACCTGCAGTATAAATGAACAAGGAAACGCATGTAATTATAGGGCCAATCAGGATCACGGTTGCTGCTCTATCGTAGATGGTTGCAGCTTCAAAGGTACCTTGTTGCACCCCTCTGAAAGCATTCTTTTAGAGGTGTAGTGTTGCAGTTCTTAAGCAGCCTTGTGGAATGAGACAGCTTGCGGGTAGGCATCCAGCATTCTTGGTTGAAGACCACCCTACAAGCTGGCGATTATCTACGACCAGTAAACAATCACTGCAGCGTGCAACGTTCTCAGCTAAGTTTTACATGTCGGCGATCTCCAAAGTTTCTCGGAAATTAAGGTTAATGTTCAGTGATACTTTTCACATCTGAAAGTGAAACTGAACTCAGTATCTGACGCGCACTTTCCGTAACTGAGATATCTGATGCAGAAGAGCGGGTCTCTGAGAACATCCTACCGCGTCTTCATATAGCGAACGCAGTAATGATGTAGGAAATACGAGTGTTTTTTCAATACTTCTTTTCATAAAAATAAGTCATAAAATTGAAGAAAATTTATAGAATACAAAATATTTTATAAAAATAGCAAAATATGTAATATAGTAGTAAACATGTAAAAATATATAACGAAACATTTTGATATTGTGTGAGGACGGCGACTATTCGCCAAGATTAAAATTTTTAGATCGGTAAGTAGAAAGACAAAAAAATTGTAATTACATATAAAAACAGAGTCTACTCATAATATCTTAGTCGTGGTGTGGAGGGATAATAATAATAATAATAATAATAATAATAATAATAATAATAATAAATAATAATAATAATAATTTATGATGATGATGATGATGGTGATGGTGATGGTGATGGTGATGGTGAAGTTGAGGAAGGTAGTGTCGCATTAAATGTTTTTGTTTTGAAGCACTTCCTAACCCCGTGTTCAATGGTCCCGATATTCGGAAACTAATGGTAGCTGAATATTTCCTTCATTCAACATCCGTGGAACGAGAGGGATGGATAGCCAGGGAATTTGAGTTTTTCGAATGATGGGCGTCTACGGCTGGATGCTTCACCGTGATCACCCTGAAAGGCTGCTTCAGAGAGCATCCAGGGGCCGCGCCATGACAACTAAGAAAGCACGGAATGAATAAGGCTTGTGCATTTTTTGTACCGCTTTCGGTGTATGCATCTGTTCGATGTGTGGATATTTCAATATTTTGTTGTTTTCAACTTGTATTTCAAAATTATTCGTGTGTCATGTACGATGTATATATATATATATATATATATATATATATATATATATATATATATATATATATGTATATCATGTACGATGTATATATATATATCCTTCCTTGTCACTCTTTTTGTTCATAAAATGCACGTGCGTCGCTTCGTCGGTGGCCCGGGATTTCCCATAACTTAGAGTTAATGATTAGGAGATCGACGGGTGGGCGAGTTCGAGACGGTGGGTCGGTATTGCCCCATGATTCCGCATAGTTCAGCGAAAACTGCATTTCGATAGCGTGAACTGTTTAGAAGTTATGGGAGTGGTCCATAGTTGGTAGGACACCTGTATATTACTTCAATATGCTATATCAATATTGGAAAAGTATACAATTTATGGTGTGGGTGACACGGTGTTCCAGGTATCATTTTCTACTTCAGGGGGCAGAAATAATTTTGCGAAACAGTTTTTTAACTGTTGCTTTATGTAATTGATGATGAGGTCAGATTAAACCATTGAAACGTTGAATACGTACTAGGGATCCCTAATTATTAGATTTATTGGCTCAAATAAAGTGGAACCTTAACTTACAAAGATATACTATGCAATCATAATTTCTTTGGCTTTGCAAGTCCTCGATAATAAAGGATTTTTTTTTTTAGAAATAATATTCTTCTGAAAACATGTCCGTTCGTGATCATGATAGCAAATTGCACAAAAGAAAATTTAACTGATTTTACTGATAATACTGATTGTACCCCTTTTCATCACTTACAGTTTTTGAACAGATTTAGATGATAAATAAATACAGAAAGTGTAGGGAAATCCAATTGAGAAAAAAACAAATGATAATCAAGAAGTTTAGCAGAAGGGACGATGAACTGGGTGATACTACACTCGATATTCTTTAGTTTGGAATATCAGTACAGCATTAACTGTTATCAAATTGTAAACTGCTTTTGCTTATCTCACACATTGTTTTCAGTTCTGCGGGTAAAATCATCTTTCTTCATTATGATGCTTAATTTTTTCGTCTTTGGTAATATAGGAGAAACAAAGCATTTCGTGCAATCGGCATATTGTTACTACATTTCCCTGAGGCATTACACAATAAAATGAAGTTATTTACTCTTTCAACTGTTTGTTATGGAGTGTTTGTTAGATATTTATCTACGAGTTTCTATCTTGGTTCTTTTAGAACGTATCGGACAATCAAATGACATCTATAATTACGTTGGAAATACCAGGTTCTGTAGCGTCATTAGAAGTAAGATGTTTTTTCTTCGTAAGCCGAGATGACAATTTGTGCATCTACTTGTACATAGATAAGGGTCGTAGAAGTGCGAACGGAAATTCACTGGAGATAAAGTATTTTAATAATGCATCTTAGAAGGCAATCAATTTCTTTTCAATAAAAACACCTATTGCACAAAATCTTTAGCAGCAGCCAAACGCCAAAATTTTAGAGCAGACTTCAATTTTTAAAAGTGACTCTGGCTTCTTGCTGATTTGTAAGAAATGATGGTATTGGTGTTTTTTTTTCAATTACGTCCATCTTAAACTGGATCTAAATATTCCATTACTGAGAGTTTGATCCAGCCTTGGGGTTTGCCTTTGGTCTTCCGTCTTTCTTGTGCAGTTTCGTGGGGGCTTCGTGTTGTGTTGACCCGCGATTCGCGGAGCTCAAAAGAATGATGCTCTTTTGGTATACTGTATGGTCATGTAAGCTTTCATTGCGGTGTAGATATGAAGTTATTTTTACTTCTTTTTTTCCTAATATTCATAAATTTCAGGAATTTATTCAGGAATTCCCATAATTTCATAAAATCATGGTGTTTTAAAAGAAAATATAGTATTGAAATTAATATTTTATGTGTATCTTAAGCGTTATTTATCTGGCTATATGTCGAACACAGTTGGATTTTCGTTGATTGATTGATTAGTGTTTCCGGGCGCGTCAACGGGCCAAGGTCATTAGTCCTGTAAGCGTAGTGCATGCTGTCTCTCGGGAGGTGGCGATTATCTTTCCCCGCTGGACGGTGAGATCTGGCACCGGTTCGCGGTGTTTTCCCCAACCAAGTATCTTCCCCAGTGGGGCACCGCCCCAAATTCAAATTAACGCCCACACTTACTCGTTGCCGAGAACATATGGCTCCAAGGCCTTACCGACAATAACTTGCTACACAAATATCTCGCTGTGTAAGTGCATCCGTCAGTATCTTAGGCTTTGCAAGAAACTTGCAATCAACGTCACATCAGTGTCTAGCACACATTCCAATGCGTTTACGCGCCACAGTTCTTTTGCAGATTGTTGCTTCTGGACGTACATTTAAAGTCACACAGCCCTCGTTTACTTCGGGGCGTCTTCCACTTCTCCGTCCATCCAGAGTGGCTCTCTTCCCTACGCCGATGCGGCCATTTTATATTCAGTTGCCATGAGCGGGCCCGGAGTAAGCGGGGAGCAGACGGGGCAGCCGGTCCAGGGCCCTCGCAGTCAGCTTCCTCGCAAAATACATGAAAAAACGAAAGGGAAGCTCGACAATTAGAACACAAAGGAAGGGGGAAATAGTGGAAAAGGTGGTCAAATGTCGCATATTCTGTCTCTTCGGACCAGACTACGGCCCATGAACATCCCTGGAATCGAAATGCACTTGAAAAAGAAGCGTCTGGATATTCTCGTATCCAGTAATCATTGCTGCCTTGTACAGCTACTCATGTGCGCCAACCTTATTTCTTATATGCACTATCGTTCGGGATCTGCCTTCCCATATTTGAGCTATCTGATCGTGTTGTAGTGTATTGGTCGATCTTCGCTGAACTCCGTCAATACGAGCCTGCTCGTGGGAGTTACCTATGACCCTACGTCGTGGCACAATGCTTGGCGATAGGCAGTACTGCGTTACAAATTTATCGATTCCCCCCCCCCCGCGGAATAGCTGATATTCTTACTATTTTTCCTTGCCTACTTATGAACAACAGAATTCCGTCGCGCGTTCTCTCAACTTGACATTTACAGCCCTTCACGACCCGCCTCCCTTCGGGGGTCATCGAGATTATCTTATTAACCCCGGCGAGATTTGAGGGAAACTGAGATGATCGCTCGATGGCCCATCACTAAGAAATTTTCTACTATCATTCACGCCTCCTTCAGTGCTCAGTACTTGCTTCATTGCCGCGATAGAATTGATGGAGGCAGTAGCAGCGTAGCAGTAATTGATAAATAAGAAGTTCATTCCAAGTGTTTGAAATAGGCCGAGGGTGAAAATTGTACGCTATGGAATCATGTCACAACAAAAGACAAAAATATATATCCAGCGCTATGATGAATACGCTGCGCTGCCACGCGTAGTGCGCACTGCCACGACTTTTTCATTTTTCTCTTAACAACATTTTTGTGTAGAAAGCCAATTCGTCCCTAAACGAAGATAAGGACTGAATAATGGAGTGAAATGCATTAGAAGGGCTCCCATACGAAACTCGCTCCGGGGCCCGACAATGATTAATCCGGCCCTGGTCAAGAGACAAACAAAATGAATCAAGGAAATATTGTTTACCAAATGAAATGATCTTCCCACAAATACATACCGGACAAACAATATGACAAAAAAACTACATATATACATAAAACAATATATTGGACCTTCTTAATCGTCATAATTCGATTTCTAGACTTAAGAGAGATAAATCGCACGCATTTGATTTTGATAATGTAAAGATTATTGACACTGAACACAGAAGATATGCAAGACTAGTATCGGAAACTGTATACATCAAAGAGTCAAAAATATGAACCATAGACTGATTGTCACATAATCTTAATTATTTAACTCTCAGGTATCCGTTTTTCTTTTTGGACAAAGTAAAAACTTTTCAAAAAATTTTATTTTTCACATATTTTAAAACACGACGTTTCGCGTTGTAGTTTTACGCATCATCAGTTCTGAACAAAATTAGTGTAATTAATAAAAGTTTTGATTGAAAAAAGGTTGAAAATGAAAATTCGTATAAATTCATTATAAAATATAAATAAATAAACGTCTGTAAATGAAAATAAATGTTGGTATTACAATTTAGTATGAAAATATTAAAATTAAAACTGCACAGTAAGGAGATGCAATTTCGGAATAATTCAAGCATAAGTAAAGTATGTCGGTAAGTTATCTCGCATCTAATTATATATTTTGTACTTGCATCTTGAATGTCGTATCTGTCGTGGAGAGACGCGTCTGCCTCCACACGTGCGCTGTCACTTCGCGGGCACCTAGCGGCCAAAATCGGGGACATAATAGAAACAAGCGAAGTCGTAGGCTTCCGCGGCCAGTCATGTGCGTGATCTGGGCTGTCCGGGTGACGCCGCGTCGAAGGCTGTGTTGCCCAGACAACACAGCCTTCGTAGGCAACACAGCCTTCGACGCGGCGTCACCCGGACAGCCCAGATCACGCATAATAGAAACAAAGCCCCAAAACCAAATTACCAAAAACCGGGCTCGCATCAGGAATTTGCCTAGAGGCGGCCGGCCATGCCTACATCGGGCCATACTTACGAGCCTACCTTGCTCACTAACGCCCTTTGGCCCATTCACACGTGCGCATTTCCGCCTTTTCGCGCCTGCCGACGTCTGGAAGGCACCACGTCACATGGGTTGTCGTTGTGTGCACGATCTGAAATGTAGAACATCAATGATTCTGATGTACCTGTTACAGTTCTTCCGAAACAAAATTGAGAAATCACAGTACAGTTACAGACAGGTATGAAGCATGAAAATAATAGTGACAATATTTCGGAAAAATCGTTAATTTAAAAAGTTGCAACAAAAACGTTAGATGCACACGTAAATTTGTCCTAACACACTTGCCAGTTCTACTTGCAAAAAAAGACCTGGGACGAATCTAGAAATTCAATTTGTGCTTCAAGCACGGTCTTGTCTGAGTTCAGTGAAACATTACGTGATTTTCTACGCGTGATGACATGATTTAGTGCTACACACTTAATTTAGTGCTACACACTTTAATTCTATTATTAATGAGAGTGCTCTCATATAATTCTAACATGTGTGTATTGTTCTTGCAAATTAATATCTATTTTTCACGAACTGCGGAGAAGGCGGCTTTCGGAAACGATTCGATCATTCTCAAACGCTGTAAATTGATCCTTCTCTGATTAAATGCTAGCAGGTGATTAAATACTAGCTCTGATTATATACTAGCTATAAGGCACCCTTATATAGTCTCCCAAAACTCTCTCTTTCTAATGCAAAAACAAAGCGAAGAACAAATGTGAAAAAAATTATTAACGATCTGAAACATATTTCTACTGTTCCCAGATATCCAGTTATGGATATATGTATCTAAAATTAAGAAAAAAAATAAGAAGTGAAATCGTTTGTTTAACTGCTACTACTTTCTCGATTACTTCGTTTAGAGAAAATTAGGTAATGCTACAGGAAAGTATAGATATTGTGTTAGAAAAATAAATACAGGTGTTGTGCTGCGTTATCGTTGGCATTTTTCATGAAATAATTGTAAACGTTGTCATTGCCAACAATAGTATTTAATATAAGAGCAGCTTTCGATGGCTTAGCCATCATCATCAGTAGTCTGCTGGTTGGAAGCCACAAAACGACTACCTAGTCGACTACGAAGTCGAAACGACTACGTAGTCGTTTTGTGGCTTCCAACCAGCAGACTTCTGATGATAATGGCTAAGCCATCGAAAGCTGCTCTTATATTAAATACTATTGTTGGCAATGACAACGTTTACAATTATTTCATTAGAAAAATAAGTTTTGTGGGTCTCAAATATCAAAAACGGTGAGTGTTCTTGCTTTTGTACTTAATATCTTACTCATCAAAGTCAATTGCCCATCTAATAAAAGAATCTTACCATTTTTTATTTTCTCATAAAGTTTTTCTAGTTTGCGGAAATATGAACAAACTTTGGAATATACAAAATCATGTTTTTGAAGGTTAGCCCTAAATGCGCTTATTTGTAAAGAATTTAATAATATTCCAGGTACCAAATATAATTAATGATGATTAATTATGTAGTATTAATGATATTTGAATAATTTTGACGGGCTACTCGGAAACTGCTAACAGCTTCACAAACACATGGTGAAAACATTCATTCCTTCCGCAAAAGTCGAATTCGCAGCTTTCCGAGTGACAATGAGGCTATTGGGACGTATATAGTATGACTGTATTCGGCGTATGTCTGTATTCGGTCGGGTCGGATTAATCCGCCTTTTGCCAGGTAGTGGTGTTCCCAGGCCTGGGCTCTGTTTTCATTTATTGTCCTTGTCTGAGGGTAAGGGAGACATGTAGCGTGCATGACGTATTCCCTTTCACCGTGCCTAGCTAACTTGTCCTGCCCCTGCCTTGTCTTTCGGCACACAGCTATAGAATCTGAGACAATTTGTATTAGAAAGCTACAGTTTTACTTATGCCCCGACCTGAAATCGCACCGGGACCGCTTTACAAAAAGCTACGCTGTTGATGAGCCATCCGAAAGTCATACGTGTACGTATGATTATGATGATATAAACGCTGTTGCGAATTGACAGGGGATGACGAGGGTCTTCCCCCCTGTCCCCTGCTGGAAACGTTTTAATTTTTCCTAGCCAGGGATGCAATTATTTCATTTTAGGCGCCTCTTTAAAATTTCAATACTTTGAAACGTTCTAATTAAGGAAATTGGAAAAGAAAACTTTCCCAGAAGCATTCTTAGGATTTATTCGTATTGAGCATGCATAAGTGACGATGATCTTCGTTCCACCGATCATTCCGTCGAATCGTTTCTCCCTGGAATTTGTCCTCCCCTGGAGAAATTTCCAATTCGCACCGTGTAACGGAGCAATGCTGGAATGTGGAACAGTGTCAAGATTTTTAAAAAACTCTGTGAACCGTCGTAATCTACCGAAAAATTCCTTGTGGAATTGACCTGAGGTTTCCAGAGGGAGAACGCCTACGCGCTGGCGTTAACGGTACAGAGCGCTCCAACTCGCATTCGTTTGTGCCGTCCATGTACAGTGCCGGGCCCACAGTGCACGTCCGCCGATTCAGGCGCCGCCGCGGCCGCTGTCACGTCCGCCTCAGCCGCAGCGTCCGCCTCCGCCACCGCCGCCACCGCTGCCGCCGCCACCGCTGCCGCCGCCGCCGCCGCCGCCGCCGCCGTCGTCGTCTGGTTTCACCGCTTCCCGGAGCGGCGGGGTCCGAGCAGAGCGTCATTTTCTAAAATCTAGATTCTAGAAGCTCAACCACAGCCCAGATCCTTCCTCCCCTCCCCTCTCAGGCCTCTATCCGAGAGCCAGCTCCTACGTTCAGGACTTACGCCTAGAGAACAATGTCTTCTCGTAATTTGCCATGTCGAAATCTATTTTGATTTTTACTTTCCCGTATACGTACGTATATAAGGAGTAATATACGTAGTATAGGGAAAGTTATGTAATGCTGCGGAAAATCGATTTCGAGGTTTTGCCGGAAACACACGCCAGGTCCCTGATACCAAAGAAGTGTTTTTTTCAAAACGTCCGTCCGTCCGTCTCTGCTGTGAACACTACTAGCGCCTACCATGCGTAGGATTTCTACCAAATTGAAGAAACTCGTGTCGATCTGCCTCGAGTCGAATCTCTGAGATTTTGAAAAAAAAAAAAAATCCTTAAAATTTGGGGGTACTTTACATGAAGCCTAACGGACATTTTCAAAATTTTCTCAGAAAGGACTAAGTTTTTTTTCTTTGAACTTCTTATAAGAATAGAGTAACTTACACTTATAAACGTGGCAAAGGTCCCACTTTCACGGTCAAATCTGAATTTTCGAAAATTTCAAAAGTATGATTTTTTTTCGGTGTCTTCCTATATCTACAAAATTGAAGATAGAGATTTTTCCTTCAAATAAAATTTGTTCTCCATGGTAAGTTCTTTCATTAAGGTAATTTCTTAAAATTTCAGTAGTTTTGCGCAATATTGCATGCAATATGTGCAATTCTAAAAAATTACAAAAAAAAATATATTTTCTCAAAACCGGCTTCAATTTTTTTCTTTAATCTTTTGGCTGGGATAGAGCGAAATGTATTATATAAGATGACATAAACGCCATTCTTGTTGTTTTTTAAATTACAAATGTGATGTAATTTTTCTTGCCTCTAATGTTAATATTTATACTATCGTCAATTTGTTCACATTATTGTACTTATGAGTACAATAATGTGCTTTAAATAATGTCATATAAAGTTTCTCGAAAACTCTACCATTTTCTGTGAAAACTAGTTCAAAACTCCGCATTTTCAGAAACGCTAAAACGCCATTTTCTCAAAAACGGTTCAATTTTTTCTTCAAACATTTCGAACGGTTAGTGGTATTTCCAATAATTTGTAAACACCATTGTATTTGTGAGTTGAAGTACTTAAAATTACTTCAAATTAAGTTTTTCAAAAAGTCACAAATTTTCTGTGAAAAGAGCTTCAAATTTCGAATGTACAGTAGCGCTTAATGAAAATTGCCATTTAGGACGAAGTTTTACTATTCTTTATTAATCGGAAAATAATATTTCCGCTCTACAATTAGGAAAAAGAAAAATTAAAAAAAAAAAATTAAAAAAAAAATTGGGCGGCGATAGATGGCAGAAGGCAAGAATATGTGGCAAGTTCAAATAGCAAACCGAGACAAAAGGATATAGAAAATTAATATGGGGAAGACCGTGCCATTCTGTAGCACCACTAGTTTACTTTGCGTATGATAGTTTGCGGTGAAGGTTTTACGTAGTATAGAAAATCTTACATTATGCTGCTATAAATTGATGTTGAGATAATGACGACAATACACGTTTTGGTTGCCCCAGATACATAAAAAACGTTTTTTTCAAAACATCTGCCTGCGTGTCTAGACTGTGTTTTTCAAAATATCTGTCCGTCCGTGACTCCGTCCGTACACCCGTCGCTCATCACGGCTAAACCATACGGGCGGCTAAACCATACACAAAAGTTCACCAAATTAAAGTTCCCCGATCGATCAGACCGACCTCGGGGTCCTCCAAATTTCAGACGTCTTTTAATTTTTGGAGGTACTTAATATGACGCACCAAGGACATTTTCCAAATTTTCTTGCAGTTACAGTTTTTCTACATGATTTTTTCCTGACTCCGATGTCCCGACTCATCAAAAGAGAGTTGAACTTTTGCAGTCAATAATATTTCTTAGAGTTTACAAGATGTTCTATAGAAAACAGAACCATTTTTTATTTTGTTATAAGTACATATGTTTACATATTTTACGTATTACTACATATTTCTTATATATTTCGTTACATTTTAATATATTTATAAAACGAAACGGAACATTTCAGATGCGCGTTTGTAATAGGAATCAGGTTTCTTACAAAGCAATATTACGCACCTTCCCTTCTACGAGCACATCTTTTCCACGAATTGTCAAACATTCCCCTTCTTTCTTGGCCACTGCGGCCTCTTGGCCTACTCTGAGTCAAGGGTGAGCGGATGTTTGTGACGCAGAATTAAATGCAACCATGTGCTTTTACATTCGTAATTCGATATAAAACTAACAAATATGTTTTTACAGATCATTGTCTTTTTATGTTGTTGGGGGGGGGGGGATTGGCGGCGGGGTGTTGAATTGAATTGAATTAATGCCTTATTTTACGTGGCGAGACTCTGGAGACTGGGTGTTCTCTCTAACAGTACCGGATTTAAGTATTGCGAGGCCCCAAGCATAAAATTGTGTTGCCACCACCCCCGTAAAAATAACCCCATTATTATTAAATAAAAAAATTATCTTAATAGAATTACTTTTTGTACAAATACAAACGCAAATTAATAATTTTTATATACTATATTTATTACAATGAATACATTTTTGGTTACAAAATAGGTTATGCATATTTTTCCAAAGCGCGCGGCCCCTCATGGATGGAGCCCCCAAGCAACTGCTTGTTGTGCTTTTAGATAAATCCGGCTCTGCTCTTTAACCCACTTGGATCACTGGCTTCACGGTACTACTAATCGCTTGATATAACTCTCTGCTTCTATACGCTTGAGCACCGGGTACTCGTAAACAACATAGTGTAGTGTATTACGAACATATTTTATATTTCTAATTAAACTCTTTCTATTAATGTAGAACTTTCTTTCAGCCGTTCCGAATCAATCTTAAGAGCTGATCGACGGTCTTCTGTGCTAGGAAAATGATCGTGTAAAGAAATTTTAAACACTGAAATTAATTTTTGTTTCACATATTTTCTATTTTTTCGTACATATTTTCCGTAATAAATTCCGTTCCCTAATAATTAATATACACAATACTCGTCACGAACAGCCTCTTCGCGCGATCTAGGCACTACTCGCGCTGTCTATAGTGCACTTCGCGTCCGCCAGGTGGTACTACTTGACGGACGGCGATCCGTTCAGGTACCCCGCTGCCAGCGAGGCAGGGAGAAGGGATGGGAAATAGAGACATTACAACACGACATATTTTATCACATTATTTCTAGCTATATTAATACATACATATATATTGTGGCATCACCAAATTTTGATAATGAAATAATTATTAAACTTCCATTTTATTTGTTACAAAATGCGTCGTAGGACCGACAGACGTGCGGGTGCTGAATGAATTTGAAAGAATTTTGTAAGCGTAGCATAAAGAACGTAATTTAGTGTTCAATTCATTTAAATGGACGTTCCATTGAAGGTTTGACTGAATTTAAAGACCTACAAATTTTGTTACCTTAACATCAATCAATGGCACACCGTTCATTCTCAATGAAGTGCAGAGCTGTTCATAAGAAATGAAAAACTCCATTGAAACAGTTTTCTTTTCATTTACTATTAATTTGTTATTACGGAACCAATTTGAAAGATCAGATATTTACTATGTACGGTTTCTTTATGGTAAAAAATTTTCGCATCATAGGCAAATTGAACTTCCGTTTCTAATCGTCGAGGGCATATCATTTACGTATAGTAAGAAGAGAACAGGGCCTAAAATCGATCCCTGTGGGACTTCGCATGCAATTGGCAAAGAATCGGAAGGCATGTTCATAATGTTCCACTTCATAATGTTACATAATGTTCCACTATTTCAGTAAAGTATTTCTACTCTCTGAGATCGTTGTTTAAGGTACGAACACAATCAATCTAGAGCAACACCACGAATTCCATATGAAGGTAATTTTGAAAGTAAAATGTTATGATCAATGACATGAAAAGCTTTTGAAAGATTTAAAAATATTCCAATAGGTGCTTCTTTTTGATCCATGGATGAGGCGACATCTTTAAAAAAAGATTTCGCATTTCGGGCAAAATTACACAAAAGTACTCATATTTTTTGAAAAATTGAACATGTCCGTATTTCAAGATCTGTCTTTAAAGAACAGTTTTCATTAAAAAAAAAACTAACTTCAATGTTATAGTTGTAGGAAGTCGCCCCCAAAAAATGCACTTTTGCAAGAGTCGAAAAATCTGGGATTTCAGCGAACATAACACGGACAGGTGGACTACTGTTTAGACCCTAGACCAGCGTTTGCCAACTCTCGGAGAAATGACGACGGAGCTCCATTCCTCTCAGCGAGCACGCGATAAGAGAAGCAGCGCGAGCAATGGAGTAAGAGAGAGAGAGAGAGAGGGAGAGGGAGAGAGAGGGAGAGAGAGGGAGAGAGAGGGAGGGAGGGAGGGAGGGAGAGAGAGGGAGGGGGAGAGGGAGGGGGAGAGAGAGAGGGAGGGGGAGAGAGAGGGAGAGAGAGGGAGATAGAGGGAGGGAAGGAGGGAGAGAGGGAGAGAGGGGGAGAGGGGGAGAGACAGAGAGAGACAGAGCTGTCACCTGTGGCGAAAACCTTGGCAGTAGCAGTGGGCCTTTGCCGATGTTTCAGGCAACATGAGAGCCCATTAACGCCCTTTAATTTTCTTTCGATTTGTAAAGAAATTTTTCTTTTTGTAGATACTGTAACAATATTGAAGTGCCTGTGTTATAAATTCAGGACAAACTAAAATGGTTATATAACATAACATTATATAAAATATTTTATTAGAATGTTAAAACAGTCGTCTCCAATAATGTTATGAGTTAGAAGAATGAAAGTGGAATTACTGGCTACGATAGAGTCGATTGAATTTACTAATGAATTTAATTTAACACTTAAATAATAAATACTATTTAAAAACTTAATTATCGAGCGAACCTTTTTCCCTCACTTCCGTGACCATCATTGTACGCCTGGCGCCGCATCGGGCAACTTCCTTTGCTCGACCGCTCCATTTGGAGAGCAGTTTTTGTGACGTCACAGAGCATTGAACTGGAAAGCAGTGCATTAGACCCTCACTGTAGCCCTTTCGTTGTTTCCCTATCAAAATTCATAGAGATCGGCTGTATCACTTTAGCCCCATCAATATATCATATTAGCCCCATCGGGTGGTAATTTGTTAGATACTTTCAATTTTTTTGAAAAGTTGTGGTACGTTTTAAGTTATGTTTTACTTCGTACAAGTCCTTAGCACCAAAAGACACATAGTTAGGTTTTTTAGTGTGTTTGCTGCAAACGGTATAGAAGATAAGGTGACAAGTTTGCTTCTCTGTATTATAAAAGCCGCAATTGACCCATAATATCGAAAATTCAAACTTTATAACATTGTGTAGAAGCTCGAAGAAAAAGTTATACTCATTAAGATGTTTAACTTAAATTAACATGTTGCGGTATATGCAACATTCTCTGATGAAGAAAATGTGAACTATGAAGGAAGAACATATTACTTTGAATAACTATATTATGTAACTATATAATAACTATATATATGTAATTAACTAATAATAACTAATAACTAACTATATATAATTATATATAATTATAGTAACTATATAATGTAATAACTATATTGTATTTTGAACTTAAGTAGTAACATACGATACTTCTCGAAATACATAACCTCAATCTCCGGTAGTCTTCAATAATCTACAAGTTACACTGATTTCAGTAAACTATTATAGGCAAGACTTAACCATTACATTCCACAAGTCTTCAATATACACTCAAACATAGATGTGATGCTCAAAAAGCTAAATGAGGCTTAAATAGGGCTAGAAATACACGCTAAACGCAAGGTCAAGACGCACGAGATTCTCGTCTCCTGTGAGAAGCCGTGCGCTATTCATGCATCCTTTCTTTCCGAGAAAAAGTGCATGCCCGAAACGCATGCGCTACGTGCGCTATTGCATGCGTAAGACGCGCCGGCAGAAGCGCCCAAAAGAAAGGACGATGTATTGTTGCTTAGAGAAAATGAGAATTATAAAGTATATGAAGGTAATATGGCCACGTTAAGGGCCTCAATTTTTCTTGTTTATATATTTCAACAGTTTGCCAAATTAACAGCATCATGAAATTGAACGCTTTTGCTTCAAGTTGAAATAGCTATATCACAAAAAAGTTATTTAGGTGTAATTAGGTGTAAAGGTATTTAGGTGAAATGTGGAGGTAATATGCCCACGTGCAGATTTTATGGCAGTAGTCAGAGTAACTGGTTTCTTGAAACATGACCATGGAGCTAGTGCTAGCTATACAAATATACAATGAGAATTACCCTTTTACAGTAGAATTTTAGAAAATTACGGCCTGACATGATTTCAGTAATTCAGTGCAACTATTTTATTAGTGTGCTGCTGCGATCGAGGAAAATTCTGCTCGGCCGATGGGCCCTCACTCGTCGGGGAAGGGTGGGCTCAACTCCCCTGCGAACGCTGCGGAAAGCATGCCTTTCGCAGAGCGAGACCTTGAAAACTTCCCGTGGACCCATGGACGCGTTGCACCAAGTACAAACAAAAATGATTACTATAATAATAATAATAATAATAATAATAATAATAATAATAGTAGTAGTAGTAGTAGTAGTAGTAGTAGTAGTAGTAGTGATAATAATAATAATTATAATAGTGATAATAATAATGATAATCATTATAATAATTATTATCATGCAAACGTTAATAGTCTATTACGGGGGTCTGCCCGCTCATGGGCACTTATGGGCCTTCATGTTGTAATCTACAATCTCTGAAATGTTCGTTTTGATGTGGCAGCACGGAGCGAAGTTCATTTGATGGAAACATCGTACCCACAAACAACTCTTGGCATTGGAAATGTATCTTGCGCTGTCCTGCAAGTTATTACATATTGGTTTAGAAGTCGTGAATAAAAAGGCAATAGTTAGCACCACTAAACCTTATCTCGAGGTCATGGTTAAATGTCATACCACACTACACTGTATTATACTGTCGTACTAACCCATCACCTGTCAATGTTTTAATGCATCGTGACAAAAAGAATTGGCTGTCTCTATTCTGAGCCTCAATTGTAAAAAACCAACAAACAAAAAGCAGTATCTTCCAGATAGAGAAATATGACCAAATGAAGTACAGAAATGTTGGTTCTTTGCTGTTCTCTACGACTTACTCTGAGATTTACATAACATTCCAAATATAGTTGATTAAGTATCCAAACCTAAATTGACTTGAATCTGGCCTCATATAATGGTGTTAAACTAGCACATGTGAAAGATATTACAGATCTTCTTGTCTCCATGTCACCCGCAGACAGGGGCGGATTAATATTTTTGCCGCCTGTAGGCACATCAAATTTGCCGCCCCCTGTTTAAAACTAATGTTACATTTCAAATTGTAACGTTTCAGTAACAATTCCTCATTAATTTGAACGTTTTAACGTTGAAAGTAACATTACATTTTGCACATTGTTTTCATAAATTAAATGGATTTTTTGGATTAGCTAATTTTGGATATAAACTGTATCTTCATAGCAAGTAACGTTCAACATTATTAACGTTTCAACACTGAAACGTTAACATTAAAAGGAAACTAAAACATGACAACTGGAATTGCAACATGTTTTCTTTCATCAACGGGTCTTACTTTCAGATTCATATACTTCTGAAATCATAAGGTATACTCTAATGAAGTAGACAAATAAATAGCTTGTATTAAATATTAATATGATAGATTTTTATTTACAACAACTGAACGATTAGAATATTACGACGTTGTAACAGTTTTTATAATTTTCGATTTACCATTATAAACAAGGAATATAACATTTAACTTTTTGGATGGGGTTTTTTATAGAGTTGAAATAACATTTTATTAATTATAGCTAATTTGTCTATTGATGTAAAATTTTGCGACGTGCCTTTTGGTGAGCAAATTCATCAATAATTATAGTATAATCTAAAACGCTGAGATAATTTTCTTCGATACACAATAACGCTAAGAGGTTCAATCTGTCATTGTAGAACGCAAATCATTTTTAATCCTTTTTAAACAAGAGAATGAACTTTCTACTGTGGAATTGGCCACCGGAATACATAAAAATATTCGAAGTGCAATGTCAACGTTAGGATAAATACATTCTAATTCTTCTTTCCGTAACCACTTTAATAAAGCTGCAGGATTCGTTGGCTTAACACCTTCAAGGATTTTTAAATACGAACTTAAATGTATAAGCTCAGAAACAAGCGATTCTTCAAGATCTTGGGGAAATTGTGAACATAAAAATATCGTGCTTTTTCCAAATATATCGAAGATCATTTTTCTATTTCAATGACAGCCTTAAATTTGGCATATACATCTTTATACGCTTCAAGTATCTTATTCAATTCTGCAAGTAATTTATCAAAAATAACCAAATAAGTGTCGATTTTAAACTTGTCTCTTGTGGTCAGTTCTGCTGCATTCTCGTTAGTTTCATCACATTGCATTTTACGTTTCCTTTTTCTTTTGTTTTCCGATTCGTACGTTTCAGTATTTGACAGCTTCTTACCCTTCTCTTCAAAAAATTCAAAATTGTCTCTGTTGGTTTTTGAAAGTTCTCCAAGCGAAGTGTAAATACCAACCACGGAACTTAAATCGATATCGACTTTTTGCAGTTGTTTGTTCGACGCATTCAAGCGGTCTAAAATGAATCCCAAACCTCGGTCATAATAGCAGTTTCAAGTCGATTTAAAGCAACAATAAGACCTTTAGGTTCCGCACGCGTTGGCGGTTTTTGCGTAGAATCATCAAATATAATTTGAAGGGCATCTAAAACATTTTGCCAACGATGTTTTAAAGCCTGACATGCATCATCTCGAGCTGACCAGCGCGTAATTGAAAGACTTTTCAAAGAGGATGTACTGGATCCTTTTTCTACTAAATTTTGAAGTATGTCCCACCTTGATGTAGATGCACTAAAGAAAGTATATAAATTTTGTAGAAGTAGAAAATAAGTACATGCTTCAGTGCATGATTCAGCTGCATTTGTACCAACTAAATTTAAAGAATGAGCAGAACAGGGGATGCATTCAATTAGAGCATTTACATCTTTCATACGGGCTTGAAGACCTGTGTAAAGACCGGACATATTTGACGCGTTGTCGTAGGACTGTCCACGACAATTATTAATGTTCAGTTCGTTTATCTCCATAAAATTACATACTGGTATGGCTGGCATACCAGCCCTGAGGAAGACCACGACAGGATGGTCGAAACGTCGGCAACACAGCCTTCGACGCGGCGTCACCCGGACAGCCCAGATCACCCACATGACTCTGGCCGCGGAAGCCTACGACTTCATTTAACATGATCACGTGTAGCTTCATTAATAGACCACAAAGCTGGATCGCTTTTCCAACAAAAACAATCAGTCGAAGTTATGGTTTCATCAATTTTATATTCTTGCAGTTGTATACAGTAGGTAGAAATCCTATTTAATTAAAAAGGAAAATACTAAATTATTATAATAATGTATTGTAATATTATAAACAAATATTCTAGAAAGATTATATATATACACAGTCCGTCCCACAGAAAAGGTGACTGATGTGAAATAAAATACAAGAAGTTGGTTATTCGTAGTGTACATGCTTTTTTATTCAAAATAGTCTCCTTGTGAGTCAAAACACAACTGCAAGCGGTGGAAAAAGTTTTCAAAACAATTCTGATAGCCAACAACTGTAATTGCCTGCAGGATCGTTGTCGTAGCCTTCTGAATATCGGAAATCGTGTCGAAACGCCGTCTTTTCATGGCCATTTACAGTTTGGGAAATAGCCAGACGTCGCACGGAGCTAAATCCGGCGAATAAGGAGGATGGTCAAGCGCAACAATACCTTTTTCAGCCAAGAATTGGCGAACGATCTTGCTTTTGTGCGCTGGAGCATTGTCGTGCAACAAACACCAAGTTCCTTGGTTGCGGTATTCAGGCCTCACCCGAACAATCCTCGACCATAAACGAGTTAGAACACTCAAGTAGTAATGTGCGTTCACCATTTGACCTTCTGGAGCAAATTCTTTATGGATAATTCCTTTGGAATCAAAGAAAACTGTGAGCAGTGTCTTGACACGACTTTTCTGCATTCGCACTTTTTTCGGTTTCGGAGATTCTGGACCTTTCCATTCCGAGCTCTGGCGCTTTGTAAGTGGCTCGTATTGAAAACACCATGTTTCATCACCGGTTACGATGCATGACAGCAAGTCTGCGTCCTCATCGGTCGATCGTTTCATGTCTCTGCAGTGTTCCACTCTGCAATGCTTTTGATCGTCTGTGAGTGAATGGGGCACAAAGTGACAACAGATCTTCTTTTTGTCCAGATTTTCAGTCAATATGCGATGCACTGTTGTTTTAGGAATTCCAGTGAGCTCCTCGATTAACCTGGTAGATGCACAACGATCATCTCGAAGAATTTCAGCCACTTTTTGAACATTTTCTTCGACTCGAACTGTCGCTGATGCTCCTTGGCGTGGATCGTCTTCAATGCTCTCTCTTCCATCATGAAATCTTGCATACCACTTAAAAACGTTTTTACGACTCATTGCTTCACTACCATAAACACGTTGTATCATTTCAAAAGTTTCTGTGGCACTTTTACCCACTTTGAAACAAAACTTAATGTTCGCACGTTGCTCCATTGCTCTTTTCACGACCGAGGGTCAAAACATACTGTTTCAGTTTTCTTTACTGCGAGCAGTCTGTGATGCCAGCGCTGTTCCTTTTAAAACGGAAGATAGTCGAAACACAACACTACTTAATTCCTGCATCAGATCAAAAATTGCGCGATTGGTTCCGCGAATATAAAATAAGTCACCTTTTCTGTGGGACGGACTGTGTATATATATATAAAGGTTTAATTAATTATACAAAAAAAAGCTTAAAACTATTTACATCGGTTGAATCGTCGACTCATAATCAATCGCAGTTATATTTTCAATTGCTTGAGGAACCATTTCATTTTTAGCTGTTTGGAATTTTGCAGTCTCATTATTAGATTCAGTGATAATCCTGAATAAATAAAAGAGACAAAATATTATATGTATTATTACATATTATATAAAATAAAGTTTAGTAACATTTTATGCTAATTTATTTAAATTCTATATTAAGATATAGTTCATTTTAACGAATACAACAACAACACGTCAAGAATATTTAATTTCTAATCATTGTACTAAACAATTTTTTGCATTTTGAGAATATTTTAGCAACACAACTCTGCATTAAAAATATATTAATGTTAACATTTTTATTTATCACAAGTTATTAGTACATGGAAAAAATATGCAAGCTGAAAACTAAATATGTTATCTGATCTATATGTTTATACTAACTCAGTAATAGAATTGTCGAGTGAACTGCAGCAGTGATCAGTTTCACATATAGGTTTAAAGAATTAATTTATTTTTTTGTCTTATCAATTTCATTTTGACATTTCTCTTCCTTTTCTTTTCGGATTTTTGCATATTGACTTCCGGTGAGCCTTTTTCGATAATCATTCATTTTAAAACTTCAAAATATCATTTTTACTCAGCAGGCTCTTACAATAAATGATACACAACAATAGTAACAAAAGAAAGAAAAGGGTTATTTCCAGATCCGTCTTCTAGAACTAATTTAAGAAGTAATAGAAATAGCGCATATATGAATGCATAGCGAAATCCGTTAGCGATTTCTGATTGGCTAATTCAAACTCCTTACTCTAAGAATGTAATTCTTTCTGCTCAATCAACCAATCAGAAGTCGTTGGCAAATTCTTTCCATGTATTCTGTAACATTGAAAATGTCCCCATTTGAAATTCAAACTTAATTTATAAATAAAAGGTTGAGGGGGCGGCTTTAGTCTCGTTTAAACCATTTTTAAAATAAAAATAGCATTTATGCTGTTATAGTTTTTAGAAAACCTAAATTTGTTTTAGAAAATATCAAGTTTTAGAAAATTTGCGCCTTTGAAAATTTGCCGCCCTTGAAAATTTGCCGCCGTAGGCACGTGCCTACTGTGCCTATGCGTAAATCCACCTCTGCCCGCAGACCGAAATTGGCTTGAATATTTTATGGAGGATATTCCAATGAATTACTTGTAAATGTGTTTAGCACCAACAGGTTTCTTTTCATTGAATTTATTTATTTTCCTACACATCGTGTAGTATTGGATCATACTATTCTTTCTCACTTTTTGTGCAGAGCATTTATGTTCGTTGGAAGAATGGCATTTAAGTACTATTATAAATTATGTTGTAATATGTTTAAATATGTATGTGTCGCAAGAATAAATTAATACATACTTTGTGAAGGTGATTATTGTGTCAGCACTTATTTTAGTTTGATGTTTAACTTCACCATGATATTAAATAAAAGTGGTACAAACTTTCAATTGAGTTTTCCTCGAAACTACATTTTTGCCGATAGACTCTTTGTCAAGAGATTGCCTCAGTTCTTGCATTGAGTCAGTGAAGTTGTTCCCTCTTACTATGACTTCGCCAAACCATGCTCCCCACATCTTCGTTTCACTGTTCTTCGTAGACAGATACGCGTTTCCGGTATGATGCAGATAACCCTTATCTGAGTCTTCAGGGAGCTATCCTCAATCCTATCATCTGTTAGACAAAGAACTTTTTCAGTACCTACTCATGTATGGAACCTAGACGTTACCTTCACTTTTTATTGATCGAAAAGTGATTATTTGTAAGAAAATAAAATGTTTCAGCAGGAGGGGTTTTGCGAGAAACGTTATTGTTGTCAAGGTAGTGCCAAAGAAGTTGATAAACATAATTACGAAGATTCTGTATAAGAAGTGACAGGCTAAAATGATTACTCTATGTTACTTTGTAGACAATACATAAATGCTTCGATACTAAATCGAACTAAGAAGCGGTGTCCAGAAGGGGATCCAAATTTAATGCTATAACTTATTTCTGATGCATGAATTTTATGATTTGGAGAGGAAGGAACATTTGTTTGAAATAAAAAACCTTCCTGGATTAACTGCCCCAGGCCCCTGGTTTTCTTTGGACGCCCTGGAATTTATTATAAAAATTGTACTTTGATAAGGGATATGGAAATAAAGCTGAACAACTTCACATATTTCTGTGGAACGCTACAGCGAACTCTACATCATAATGCGCAAAAGGAAACTCTTCTCAGATTTTACAAAGTTATTGCTTTGCCATTACTACTTTATGGAAGTGAGAGCTGGACATTAACATCAGATCAGCTGCGCCGAATTGAATCTGCAGAAATGAGATTTCTTCGTTTTGTGGCAGGATATTCACTATTAGACCACAAAAAAAGTGTAGATATCAGAGAAGAACTAAATGTTGAACCGGTTATAGATACCATAAAGAAATATCGAGAAAACTGGAAAGGTCATGTCCTGAGAATGCCAGAACATAGAATAAGTAAAACTATTCTTCAATATGTACCTAAAGGAAAAAGAAGTGTAGGACGTCCCTTGAAGAGATGGCATGAACAATTCTGAGACGGAACAGACCAAGAGGTCTAATCCTTGCTGTCGATGATGATGATGAATTGTACTTTGATAATGTATAGTATGATCCGCATGTGGAAAATATGTAAGATTATTGGGTAGAGAGAAATTACTCTTGAAGGGACCAATTTGACAGGTCGTAAATCAAATGAAAGTCATGTTGGTTGATGGCTTTGCAAGAAGTTGTGTCGACTTTGCATTGCACCCATCTGCACACGAACGCATTGACGAATGAGCACATGGACATAACCTGCAGTTATGTTGCCAGTAGTTGCCAAGCAGTGGCTCAGTGGCTGTCAAAGCAGTCCCTTCTTAGAGTAATGTCTTTATATTTACATGATAATTTGATCCAGTATTATATACCAGAGATAGCCAATTAACGGCCCGCAACATTACAAAATATTAAGTTAATATTTTATTTTTCAAACTCGATTATTCTTCGGCAGATTTTTTCGTAAATATAGTCGAATGTATAGAACTGGAGGCAGAATGTTGTGACTTAACATTATTCACGGACGTACACTGGTTAAGCAGAAGAAACTGCTTTAGGCTAAATGTCCCGACACTAGTTCAATTTGTTACCATCACGTAGCAGCACCAAAATAATCCAAAATTACTTTACTAAAAACGTCTGAACAAGCGGTCCGATTTCCGATCAGTAAACGACATAGGATTTGTATTTAATATAAAATTTACGCTACGAAGTCTCTTGAAAAAAAAAATTGAAAAATGAGTTTTGGAAATTTTCTTTGGAATAGATTTAGGAAGAAATTCAAAAATGTAGGCTTACAGCGTGATGGCGAAGTGCTTCCTGAATCCAACGCCGTATCAATCGTACAAATTGACTGAATAGGCGCGTCGTAAAGTGAAATTTACGACTTATTTTAAAACTTTCATTGATGTCATGCACATTTCGTTGAACATTTTAGTAGTGTTCGTGTAAAATTGCGTGAAATATGTGCATCACAAAAAAAACAAAAAAAAACAAAAAAACAGAATTTCTCAAAAACGGCTCCAAATTGTTTTTTAAACTTTTGGTAGAGATGCTTCTAATTGTCCTATGTAAGATAGCATAAACGCCGTATTGCTTTATTATTTTATTATTTTTCAAAACTTACACTTTTTTGTCATTTCTTTCACGTCCTTAATATTTAGATTACCAGCGACTTGTATACCCTTTTGCGTTTGTTTAATTAATGTCTCGTAAATAAAAACCGGAAAAATATGTAGTAAAACGTCAAAATATGTATATAAATATGAATGAAAACAGTAAGAATATGTAAAATATAATAAAATATGTGATATTAAAATAGACAATTATAAAACGAACATTTACGTAATACGAAATTACATTTATAAAAAAATACGATATACATTTTAAAAGTGATACAAACGTTTTAAAAATAATTTGACGAGTTCAAATTGATCCATGCATTGTACCATACAACTTTCCCGTCAGTTGTAAAACCATCTACAGCTATTCAGGACGGCCGTTTAGCAGCCAGTCTAGACGCAATAGAAACCATCCTACAAGCTGGCGATATCTACGACCAGCAAACTATCACTGCAGCGTGTAGCATTCTCAGTGAAGAGTTACATATCAACAATCGGCAAAGTTTCTCGGAAATTAAGGTTAAAGTTCGCGAGACGCAGCGTCAGTGATACTTTTCACACCTGAAGGTGAAACTAATCTCAGTCACTTACGTGCACTTTCCGCCACTGAGGTAACTGATGCAGACGAGCAGGACTGTGAGAACATCCTACCGCGTCGTAATGTAAAGAACCTCGAGTAGACAGAACGCAGTAACGATGTAGGAAAGAAGAGTGTTTCTTTAATACTCCTTTTCATAAAAATGAGTCATACATTTGAAGAAAATTGATAGAATAAAAAAATTGTGAAAATAGCAAAATATGTAATATAGTACTAAATATGTAAAAATATGTAAGGAAAAATGTTGATTGTGTTAGGACGGCGATGATTGGCCACAATTAAAATCTGTAGATCGGTAAGTAGAAAGACAAAAAATATGGAAATACATACAAATCTGGTCTCTACTCATAAAGATCCTCGAAAATTAAAAAGTATTTTGAGAAATTGAGCTCGCAGTTCTGCATTTTCAGATACACTCAAACGTTAATTTCTTAAATTTTTTCAACGAAAACGTACGTGTATGACGAGGTTTTATATTTCTAGAGTATTTTTGAAGTCATGATTCGGTTTTATCTTTGGGGATACGAAGAATTTAAACAAATGTAGAAAAATTATCTTGAGTGGCAATAGATGTCAGCTGAGAAGAGGGTGGGGTAAAACCGAAAATATAGTCCAGAGCAAAGAAATAAGGAAACGAATTAGTTTGAGAAAGTCTGTACCACGGAACAACAACCTACACCGTGCTTTCACAACCGTCTATAGATAGAATCAGACGCGCCGAATAAATTAAGATTTTGGCCTCACATAAAAAGATGAAGATTCACAATTGTTATAATTGTAGGAGAATCAGAAGATTTTGAAGTGACGGTAACAGATTCATGAATTATAAAAAGGACATATACATTTTACTTTTGTTTTACTCCAATAAGTCGTGCATATTTTTACAACGGAGCTCTTTAATTGCGTTCCTTTCATGCATTCAATTTCTCTGCATGTTCAGTCGCTGCGAAGGATTGGGGCTTACAGGTGCCAAGAAGGTATACTCACAGCCGTTGCTTTACTGCGGCTGGCGCCAACATATAGGCGTCATTGCACCGAACAGCCTATCCCTATGTTCAAAAATATTTTTGATACCCGCAGTCTTACATGTGCACATACTACCATTGTTTGAAAATAATAATAATAATAAAAAAAATCGCAGAATCATCATCGCGCCCTCCGAGAATCGAACGGGTAGCAAAGACATTTTTTTTTTTATTTACGTCAAAAACAGTTAAAAAATCTGTGTGTTACGTGCTACGAGGAGAAGGCCAAACTTGCGGGACTTAATTTGAAGTTACATGTATGTCCAGAAGTAAAACAAGGAGCCATCTCAACATTTGCTCAAAGTCGAAAACGTGATCGAGTGGGGGGTCATTGACTCAGAAGCTGACGTACAATAATTGTTACATAATTGTTACTTTAAAATTATTCAGTCCAAATTGTAAATATTACATTACATGTCACTCTTAAAATGAATATTACTTTCCTTTTGGATGCTCGTTATAGTCTCTAATTGTATAGAAACAATTGTGCAGTAGAAAGGATTTTTCTTGGAACTTAAACTTTTGTATCAAATTTAATCGATTAATGTCATCTGGCAAAGTGTTGTAAATTAATGTACATATATTGTATGTGGATTTTTTATAGTGAGCTGTTGATACTGGTACAAGGATTTAAAATGCACAAGGATTGTAAACGCAAACATATAAATTTAATTTCAAAATTTTAATATTCAAAATTAAAACATCGCCCAAAATCCATCTAGAATCTCTAACATATTCACGGGAGGCATAATTTGATTCGACAGCGTGCAATTTTACCACTTTTTCAAATTTGTCCGAAAGCACGAAAATATTTTTAAAATTAGCTTCAGCTATTTTACTTGGGAAAAGACAATCACAAGTGAATTCTATCAAGGAGACAAACGCCGTTTTGGGATAAAAAATAGACTCGTAGGATAAAAGTGATCGTGGGCAATATATGCTCATTCTTTCCGGTAGTGGAATGTTAATGGAAGATCTTAGAAGTAAAATATATGTAAAATAAGATGTGAGGCGGTGGAATATTGGTGATATTTACACAATTAGTTCAATTTTCTTTTTGAAATCAGTTCCAAATCGGAATCGATATTTTGAGTAATGACTCAAACAATTTTATGACGGTATTCGAAGGAAGACAGAAATATGTGAACTATATAAATAGTTTTATACTACTATTACAGATACGAGACCATTTGCGATGGTGTTGCCCTCAGCTCTAGAAGTCACGTGTTCTGGACTTTTCCATCGCGTCCTCCCCTAAACGGTTCTAAATGGTGGCATTTCAATACTGGCAACCTCATCGAAAACAAATTGGGTAGTGGTGAGATGCGGCATATTTAAATGTATGTAGTGTAGACGACTTTAGGAGAACGAAAATAATAAATTGTTAATTTTGTAATGGAGTATAAAATATAGAAGCATAATATGAAGAAACTATAAAATTAAAATGTTATTGAAACTTGTTTTTAATTTAAACAAAATACTATACAATTAAACAATTTTGAATGCTTTTATTAGGGGATGAAGAGAAAAAAAAAAATATTATGAATTAAACTGAAATGTGAAGAGTGGAATAATTTTCATTTTCAATAATGGAAAATTCAGTGAATAAAATATTCTTCACTGAACATAAGTTAACCACATTATCGTTTTTGATAGTACATAGTGATATCAACAGATTACCTTCAACAGCATATTTTAAAGGGATGAAATTTCCATATCTGAAATCAATTAGAAATTGAAGGTCTTGGGAGCACTGTCCTACTCACTTGTGGATCCAGGCGCGGGGCATGACCTTTCCCAAAAGGCCTAATTTTCTTTTACCTTCCTTTATTTGGCACAATTGATTTAAATATTTATTTGTTTGAATTATTTAAACAATAATATTGTGTAGTATCATGACTACAGTACATAAATAATATGCAATATAATAACAAATATATTTATTATTCAACACCCCTATAGATTATGAGTAAGCAGATTCAGTATGTGTTTAAGACTTGATACATGCTTAAACTTCATCCCCCATTGGAGGCAATCAATTTTATTTTTTAAACAATTTATTACTTCATAAAATATGTTAATCTTTTAATATTACCTCTTAATAATTAAACTCCAAAGGTTATAATATTTTATTGCATATAAATTTATAAGTTACAAGTATCAAGCAACGTCAATTTCAGAATTAAGAGTTTTCATATTAATTTTCATTACATGTTTAATATTATTAGAGAGGGCTGATCCAGACAAGCTTTTTGGAGGGGGCCATTATACATTTTTGTTAAACAATAAACATTTGTCAATATATAGTAATTACTTTTGTAGTGTATGATATTATATATTATTTTTTAAATAATTATATAATTCTAACATAAATATTTAAATCAATTTTGCCAAATAAAGGAAGGTAACAAACAAAAACTGTAGGCCTTTTTTTGAGGGGAGGGGGGGCGCATGCCCCCTAGGATCCGCAACTGTTAGAGAACCCCATAGTTTGGTCTTGCTTGAGGCTGCTTCAGATATTAAATCCAGCATAAAAAGTTGAATTTTAGCCGTGGTATACCTAACTGTTCCTGACATTAAATAGTATATGTCAACTGTGGTTTCTTCTTAAGCAACAGGGGAAAATATAGTCTGGTATGCACATTTAAATATACTTGAGCAGCAAAATTGAACAATCATGGTTTAAAATGACAAAAATTAATCATGCATTTTTCTCCTGTAGAGGTAACTCTTGAGGCAGGATCTACTCTCCACCTCACCATACCCAACGTAATATATATGTTGATGGCACAAATATACCAATACTTTTCTTAGGAGACTATGACAAATATTTTCAGTTTTCTGCTTACCAGAAATTTTTAAATGCTATCCCCAACTGTACAATTTTCAAATAAATGATATCATTAAGTTTTGGAGGAATCAGTTATTAAATAAAATTCATGATCATGTCAAATAGCCTGTAGAAAACTTTTTGGGGGTTGGCATTGTCAGTGAAGTAAGTTTTAGAAGTCTGCAATATATTTCTGTAATTTCATTGAAGCCCTAATAGAAAACTCTTGAATCCCATCAATATATTGCTACTTGAAGATATATAAACTCTTATTTAGAACTTACACATGCCTAACAAAACAATTTGCGAATCAATGTTCTAAAACTGTTTTGAAATATAGATTATATTATTTATTTCATCTGACTGGTCAAAACAAATGACGTGGTCACAGACATAAAACAGTCATTATTATATAATACAGCAGAATAATATGATATAATATAATAAAGAAATATAACTTCCATGCAATAGAAGCATATTTAACAGTATACAACACAAGCAATCCTTCAACCCACTACATCTGGTGTCATTTCGAAGTCATACCAACATTTAAATTTATAGTTCAACAGTCACATTAACAGTGAAATTTAAGATTAAAAAAAATCACACATGACAAATAAAACAGTTGTCTTCTTTTTCTCTTGTGCTACAGCCCTTTGTGGGCCTTGGCTTCACGCACAACAGCATTTCATATTCTTCAGTCTACCGCTATCTTCTTCCAGTTCTTCACCTTCATGATGTTAAGGTCTTTCAACACATATCTTTCCTTCGTTTTGGGGGATGGCCTCTCCTCTGTTTTGAGAAGAGGTAACCTTCTCATATATTTTTAGGCATTCTTGATTGTTCCACCTTTCTATATGTCCTAACCATTTAATCCTTTGTGCCTTAATAAATCTGACAATATGTTTTCCTCCTAATATTTGATTTATCTCATCATTGCACCTATATCTCCATATCTCTTGGTCTTTTAAAGGTCCATATATTTTGCGTTCAAATCGTCATACTTATTTGCATAATTTATTGTTAATGTCCAGGCCCTGCCTCGTGTTACTACAGAATGTATTAAAGTTTCATATATTTTCATTTTTGTGTTACGAATGATTTATTTCTTAAAATTTACATATTTACATGATACACTTTATTCCCTGCTTTCAAATAAGACAGAACATATCATAAAAAAGTAGATAAAGTCTAAACTAATTTGGTGATGAATAAACATGCGTAAATTAAAATATTTTCTATTATATAATCATTAATTAAATTAAAATTAAAGCAAAAAATTAAGCAATTAAAATCAGCTTTTACATTGTACTTGTACCTGCACATAGTGATGTGTATTTAAACGTTAAAATCTATAACTAAAAATAAAATGGTAAAGGTATTACACAACAAAATACACAATTCAACATTTTATTTCACTTCAGTAAACCATTGAAAGAAACAATAATTTTTATATGTTGCATTTGACAGTATTTCGTATGTCCTAATTTAAAGATTTTGTATGCAGTATTATACCACAGAATTATCACAATACAAAGTCTTATTAAAGACAATTGGAATATACTTAACTGAAACAATACTATCTTAAAATAAAACTTCTACACAAGAATAGAATATTGCAATGATTAAAAACATGTATTAATTTAAAAAAGCCTGCAGCTCATATTTTATCAATTACAACCTTACGTTTTTCAAACAATTCTCAACAGTAGTCTACTATTGTATATATGCTTTTCATTACTAGTTAGTAAAAAAGTCATTATTACATTCTGCCAGTAAGCGTTACCTAAATCAGTCATAAAATAATTTTTGCATTTCATTTCGAGCTTGTAAATAACTCAACTCTTTTAACACTTTGACTGCAGCATTTGTTTAGTACTGCTATCCATTTTTGTAATTTCCTTGCAATTTTAATATAAGTATTATTTTTCTTGTTTGCTAAAAGAAACATTGTAACCAAAAATGTATGTTTTCCAGCAGAATACGTTTGAACAATAAATCCTTTACTGGTCTCAAGAGCACTTTCTTTTACTCATACAAAATGTTTACTCTTTTATCAGTGTTATTAATGAATGCAACACTTTCCTTTAAATTTAGTCTATTTCCTACTTCTCCAGTGAGTTTCACTTAGACCTATATTACAAATTTACCATTCACACAAAACCAAATTCAATAATTATCTTATTTTACTTATGACTGTATTCCATTGAATAAGAGTTTAATCTTCCTTCACAAACTTCTCTTAAGAGGCTCCTCCCTGTCAAAATAATACATGGTCATTGAAAATCAAGTGTCATGTAATAATCAACTATTGATCTGAATTCGAAATATAATAGTTATGAATCAGCAGGAAAATGTATCTTGCAATTGCTTATATTTTATGGTCAATGTAAATATATTTCTATTTAAATATTTTTTTAGTTAGCATAACACTACTAATTTGCGTAATTTCACATTGTACACTGTATTATGGATGTAATATAGACACATACATTCTCTAAGTTAATTTTGAGGGGATAATTAAGCACTAATTCAAATAAAGATGCTTAATGTAATGATTGTTGATTCTTATGACATAAGTGTAAAAATCAAATATTATGACAATGAACACTTATCTGTACTATCATTACTACTTAAGCAATTTCTATTTTCCACTTTATATTGGAATATTTTTCTTTCTGGGGAGAAACACATTCACGACCTGGTTTGCGTTACTTCTCCTTCTTTCACTGGTGAGTTTTATGTTGAATTACGAGACATTCATGAAAATGCCAATTAAAACATAAAATAACAATACATTTTCATATCACATCTCACACAGGATTCGCATCACCGAGTTCATTCGTCGAGGTTGGTCGTGCTCTATTCAAATTTTCGCCGGCTTTTTGCCGCGTTTGGCGAACTATGTTGGCATACATTTCTTAGCAGGCATGCCAACACATAGTGTAGAAAAAGGTCCCAGGCCGCAATATATCTATTGCCCGGGAGATTTAATTTTGGGTTCTTTCCCAATGATTTTAAGTTAAATCGTCATGAAAAGCGCCTAAGACAATGTAGTAAGGATGGTGGGTGGTTTACAGAAGACTGGCATGACTGGGTCGGATCTTGCGTGTAAAAACTATTATTAAGTACATTGGCAGCACTTAAACTTGAACATTTCATTTAGTTACATTGGCTATTTTTCAGACAAAGAATAAACAGGCTGTACAGACTTCTGAGACCGTGAGCGTTTTCTGCTTTTGCTGTTGTATTGTGGAAATAAATATTCATGATGAAAAAAAGCCATTTTTATCATCGTGGTAGTATTTACACTAGAGTTCTTGGTAGAAATGCAGTTTGTGAGACGATTCATTAATGCGCGCTGTCGATTCCAAGAGTCACTCCCGGAGCGGCAGTTTCCACACGGGAAGTGACACTTCGCTATGTCAGATCCAAGTTGCGGACGAGGCTCGGACATTCGGTCATCGCCTTTACATAAAATAAACTTGAATGTGGGATTTTATGCGAATGCGCTTTAAAAATAATTTGGCGTGAATATTTTCTTAATGCTTTTGAGCAAAACCATTTTCTTACCCTCTGTTTACCCCGTAAGCTTTTTATCCATGTATAATCGCGCATCAACGAATCGTACGCATCCGCGTGTGTCAACGTATCCCATCACAAAATGCATTTCAGCCGATTCTACAAGAGGACGGAGGTTACGATTTGGTAACTGCGCTCCGCGCTGAAAGGGGGTACTACTTTTATGTATGGGTCAATCGGCTAGGCCGAACATTTTGAGATGGATATTTTAGCACAAGTTGGCTTATGTTGCGTTGCCTCCTCGGCATGTGATGTCAAGTATCTTTCTGAATGAAAACAAAAGTACACTGGTGTTTGTGAAAATTGCAACTTTAGGAATGGTCTGAATCACTTAAAAATCGGTGGATGTGTAGAACAGTATATCCATAAGTAATTTGCGTAGAGATGGCATGTACGTTGGTCTAGCAGCGCTCACCTTTATGTAAGAGGACCGGTCAGTGTTATGCCACACTCAGTAGAGTAGAGCCGTTAAACGACGTGGAAACGTGCAAACAAGTGCCGGTTACGTCGACGCGGCCAAAGAGCGCAATATAAGCATCTGATGAAGGTCGAACGAGGCAGAATGATCTGTCTCGTCAGGCTTGTCATACCGTGACATTGCAGCTCGAACGGGACACGCTGCTACGACAGTGATGCATGTGTGGAACCAGTGGATAGAGGAGGGTACTGAACCACACAATGTGACCACAACACGAGATGACCGCCATCTCGATTTTCTCCCGCATGTTGATTTTCTCCCCTATACGTCACATACACTTTCTACCGTTTATTGACTAAATAAATCAATTAATGGCCGTAACCGACAGCGTCGTCCACAGTTGTGCGACGGGTGTGGTCATGTCTTTGTCGAGGGCTCGACTCCATTTGCTTGGGGCTGAACAGGCTTCCACTGCGTAGGATTTCGTTGACCAGAAACCACCAACGCTTCAGAGAGCAATGGACACGTGAACTTGTTCACGCGTGTGCTGAGAGGCAAAATATAGTGTTTTCAGACGAGTCCAGCTTCAATTCGTGCTCCAGCAATGACCGTGTACGTGTTTGACGCTACCATGGTTATCGCAATCAACCAGCCGGCATTGTTCCGTGTCATAGCGCACAAACGCCAAGTGTGATGGTTTGGGGTGCTATTGGCTTCAATGTGGGATCTCGCCTCAAGCGTATTGAGGGTAATCTTAACAGTAACCGTTATATGAGGGTGGTTTTAGACCCCAAGGTACTTCCCTTACTACAAGTAACACAACATGCCATATTTCAGCAGGAGAATGCCCAACCGCATATGGCGACGAATGTGCAAGCTTTCTGCAAAGAATGATGGGTACCAATGCTTCCCTGGCCTGCACGTTCACAAAAATCTTAATTAGAAGTATGTGGATTTGTTTTTGGCCGGAACTAATCTTAATTACTTCCGGCCAAAAACAAATCCACATACTTCTTACAAAACAGAACAGCCGTAAGAGCCACATCGTCCACTTCTCTCCTTTTTAGCCCGGGGATAAAGGTGTCATGGAACTACGAGCCCAGTTAGGATGTGGTCTTTGTGAGATAATATAGGGTACTGCCAAAAATGATGGGCCGCGGTGATTACGGGACATAAGGATGCCAGAATTTTAGAGGTGCGCACCATGGGCGGGAGTTGTGCTGCACTGCGACCACATTAGGCCGCGCTCTCATGCGTATGCCCTAGTCCCACAGGAATTGCTTGCACGAGACACAGATCTCATGTTGAGACAGAGTTCGTATTGTTACAGTAGTCCGGGGACAGTTGCCCTCGAACTCGCCCCAGGACTCGAACGGTCCCCGACACTGCTCTTGTTACAACACACTTGCCAGTCCTGCAGCTACAGCGACTGCAATAGCTAATTCAGCAATTGTGCTTCTACTGCAGCCGTCGGATCACCACAAAATCTGAAACAGCTGGCATTGGACTGTCAACTGAGGGCGTCGCAAGTAAGAAGCGCTTCCAAGCCAATAGCGCTCCCACCCCAAGGATACCTAATTAAGCGCGAGGATGTTATATTCGGATCCGTGGCGTGTATGAAGCACACGACACCGGGTTACAACACAGCAGCGAGCGCAGTCCGCCCCGACCGCTCAGCCCCAGCGGGACCAGGAGGAGAATGAGAATTTCGCCCGCCCTCCGCAGTGTCAGTATCCACCGCGCGTCAGCCGGTCGGCCTCCCTTCCACTCCCCAACAAAAAGCGAGCCGAAATCACCTGGCGCGCTCAACTGTGGAGACAACGCGATCGGCAAAGGATATGCGGACCGCAGTCCGATAATTGCAACGGCACCTTGGGGCCAATATAAAGTCCGAGCCTCGCTGGAGCTATCAGATCTTTTGAGGACTGCACAAACTACTACACCTCTTAGATCATTGCACCTTAGCACACTAACGCCGGCCGTCGCGTGCCGTAATTTTTCTTAAGTTTCTGAAGTTTTCTAAAGAAAAACATGATAACATGTACGTATACATAACATGAAAATATGTACTCTTGGTTTATTCAACATTTTTAATTAAAAATTTACATAAACATAATGATTTATTCCAATATATTTTTTACTTGCCAGCAAGGGATTACTTCTGCATCCGTTTTTAAACTTCTTTGGTTTTCATTAGCGTTTTCGAGATTAAGTCTAATGTACTTGCAGGATGCTGCGTGCTCCTCTTTCGCACTTGACGGAAAGATTCATTAGTTTTGTTATTCCTTGATCGGAACCCGATCGACTTGGTCGGGATCCCCCACTGGCTCGGGGAGTCTTCTTGTAATCGACTTACTCGGGGATCCCCAATTTGAACTACTTGCTCAAGATTCCCCACTTGATTCACTTGCTTGAGATTCCCCTCGTGATCGACGTGCTTGGAGATCTCCGCTTGATCGACTTGCTCAAAGATCCTCCACTCGATCGACTTGCTCGGCTTTCCCCACTTAATCGACTTACTCGAGGATCCCCCACTTGATCGACTTGCTTTGGGATCATTCTCACGATCGACTTGCTCGGAGATCCTTCACTCGATCGACTGGCTCGGGAATTCTTCATTTGAACGTCTAGCTCGGAGATCCTCCACTTGATCGATTTGCTTGGGAATCCTTCACTTGATTGACTTGCTCAGAGATCCTCTTCTTGATCGACTTACACGATGATCCGGCACTTAATCGACTTGCTCGGGAATCTTGCACTTGACCGACTTGCGCGATGATCCTGCACTTAATTAACTCGATCTTGGTCAACAAAAAATCATTGTTGTCAGGCACTGCTATGCGCGATCAAGTATTGCAGACAATCGTCAAACGTTCAGACCGCCAGTAGAAATTGACGGCAAGAACTTACCGGCCAAGTGGAAGTGATGGCGTCAAGATTACTCTCTCTCTCTGTCTGTCTGTCTGTCTCTCAAAGTCAAAATTAGTCTCATCTACTCGAAGTCCAATCACCGTCTGTTCACCTCAAAGTCAAGTATCTGTCGCGCTTAACGAAAGAGCTCCTACTTTATAAACCTGGCCTCCCGCGGAGTCTCGATCACTTATAATGTATATCCTTTCGTCCAATCGAATTCGAGGAATTCCATTGGACCATCCCAGCATTCGCCTTGTGACCGAGGGAAACCACGCGACCGAGAGACCTCTCGATTGCGAATCCAGCGCTCTACACACTGAGCTACTTCACTCGATTATTATTTATTTATTTATTTATTTATTTATTTATTTATTTATTTATTTATTTATTTATTTATTTATTTATTTATTTATTTATTTATTTATTTATTTATTTATTTATTTATTTATTTATTTATTTATTTATTTATTTATTTATTTATTTATTTAT
The DNA here is from genome assembly GCA_038098605.1 of Gryllus longicercus. Lineage (NCBI taxonomy): Eukaryota > Metazoa > Arthropoda > Insecta > Orthoptera > Gryllidae > Gryllus > Gryllus longicercus. The sequence continues at coordinate 64,524 of JAZDUA010001154.1, forward strand.
TTATTTATTTATTTATTTATTTATTTATTTATTTATTTATTTATTTATTTATTTATTTATTTATTTATTTATTTATTTATTTATTTATTTATTTATTTATTTATTTATTTATTTATTTATTTATTTATTTATTTATTTATTTATTTATTTATTTATTTATTTATTTATTTATTTATTTATTTATTTATTTATTTATTTATTTATTTATTTATTTACTTATTTACTTATTTACTTATTTACTTATTTACTTATTTACTTATTTAAGACGTAACTGATATATATGGATGGGGAGAGAGTATTGAGTTGCACACTTTTAAATTACCGAGTGAAATTGGACGCTTCGAGTCAGCGTTGCAGACTGACCAGAGGGAAAGGGGAGGAACAGTCAATAAACGATATTATCTGTAAAGTGAAGTATAAGAAATATAATTTTAATTAACTGTATCGCATACTCTTATACGTAAACGTCTGTCTGTCCGTCTTATGAACAACGCCAGCAGCTAAACCGTTTAGCCGATTTTCCTCGGAGCAAGTCGATTAAGTGTAGGATCATCGTGTAAGTCGATCAAGAAGAGGATCTCTGAGCAAGTCAATCAAGTGAAGGATTCCCAAGCAAATCGATCTGGCTATAGTCGCGGACTGGTGAATTTGAAACCGATATTTTAATTTTGTTTTTGTTTTTTTACATTAAACCCCTGTGACATTTTCAAAGGTTTCAAAAAATGGCTTTATTTTTTTTATTAAATTTTGTTGTTGGATTGTGTGAAAGACGTTTAAAAGAATGGTGCAGGTCTCATTTTCGTTGAAAACTGATTTTCCAAAAATTGCGAAAATTCAAATTGTTTCCGGCATCTTGGTACTACAGTTATTAAGATAGAGATATTTCCCTTAATGGAATTTGTTCCTTAAAGATAGATTTTGAAATAAGGTCATGCACAATTTTCCGAGAATTTGGGTACTTTTCGCGTAATTTTGTGTGAAAATTTGGGCGTGAAAGTCCGTGCTGTTTTAGCACCACTTGGAGTTTAATTTGAATTTAATCGGCAATGGAAGTTGTAAGTGTATATCCGGAACATTATAAGATGTGAAGAGATATTTCTATTTATTGCGGTGTGTAAGTATAACGATGGTAATCGTCTACTGCTGATTGGCACGTGCTTGGGGGTGACGCTTAGACGCTGCAGCAAAACAGTATGTAGACTTTTCTATTGTATTTAATTTATCAGAAGCCTCTCGTGGTCCCACTTTGAAACTTACCAAACTTACGTAGACCACTTCAGAGATTATGGTATTTTTTTCGAATTTATAAATTGTCGAGTTATGAAAGAAATTTAAAAATAAAATAATTCCAAACAATACATTAAAAAAAACACTAAAGATTTCAACACATACATCAAATGAAAGAGCATTTAAGCACGAACGTAGCAGCTAAGTACGGTTCTAGATGAAGATTCGAACCGACGCATGTCATGTGTACACTCTGGCCCGGAGTGTACAATGCCTTACCGATCACGGCTAAATCGACATCTGGCATTTAGGAATGGAAAAACTTGCTTACATGTTTCTTTTAGGAGGTCTACGTCTATTGAAGAAATATAATTCGCAAATTATTGTACGGACATTGAAACAATGCCGCCAGAATTTTCGTTGCCAGATGCCATTGGTTAAGCGACGTGAGCATTTTTTCGAAAATTTTGAAAATTAACATCGTCCCGAAAAAATATTTGGGAAAAAATGAAAACCCCGTGTTACATATTTTTGCTGATATACTCCATAGAAAAAACGTTTAAAATCTAGAAATTGTGGCTTCATGAAATTCTGAGAGACTATTTAGCCAGTGTCTAATATTAATTTGTTATATTGAAATGATTTTACTAGCGCATGGAAGGTTGTGTGAGTTTCTTTTTCTAATGACCGATATTTTATCTACTTTAAATATCGCTCCTTTTCCATGGACTGCAAAGGATGAAACACGGACATCACCACGTACTCTATGAAAGATTTCATGGAACTACTTCAAAATACAATAATTTAATATCACTTCATTGGGTCGTACTGTTCTCGGAATGAGAAAGTTTATGAGGTTATTTCAAGAAGCGGAACGAATATTCAAATACTTGAAGCTGAGAAAATGACTACTTCTGAACAAAGCGCTTGACTTAATATGCGCTAATACTTATCTGTTATTGCGATTGTTCTCCGGCATGCATCAGCTGTTAACGCGCTTCTTAAACAAAAATATAGGAAATAGTGGGGATGTATGAGATACACAAACTATAAGTGAAAACACTAATGTCAACAACTATTGATACTTTATTAGACATATGCGGGGAAAGATCGCAGTTCGCAAATTTTCAGCTGACAGTGTAGCTGAATGGGAGTGGATACTAATGTGACTACGTGTCACGTGATCTTAGTAGACTGTTAGGTGTCAAAAATGAGAGTGATTTTGAAGTGATATTTCTTGATACTTTATTTTTTGATGATGATTTTAGAAAGTTTGTGTGTTGTGTTTCGATATATTTTATGAGTGAAACACAAACTGAAACATAAAACAATAGGAATTCTCAGAGTTCATATACCATGGCTCTTCGTAAGGTTAAAGGCAATTTGGAACGTATGTTTGACAAAAATTTGACAGATTTAGTGAGAGGCATACGTAATAACAAGGATAATGAAGTAAGTGAACCAATTTAAATGATCGTTTTGTTTCTTGAGTACGTTTCAATTCTGATTTGTTGATTTTAAGACGAGTTCAGTATGTTGTGCTAGTGCTCTTTCGTTTTATAATGAAACCGAATTAACAGTACATTGTACGTTTTATTGTACAGTTTTGCAGTCTATTTCTTTTGTAATGAACATATTGTTTACTGAAATGTGCCAATACAGATTTGATATTTTTCGCCCTAATATTGTTCAATTTAATGTTATTCTTTATGGAGTGTCACCCAACAATAATCACATCATCTGCTTTGCTTATTTCCAGGCCAAATATATAGCGCAGTGTATTGAAGAAATTAAGCAAGAATTGCGCCAGGACAATATAGCAGTGAAATCTAATGCAGTTGCAAAATTAACCTATGTATGAAGATGATTTTACATCCATGTTCACGTTTTTCTTGTTTATCTTCTATTTGTGGAATACATAAAGAACAGAATTAAGTATAATGTTATGTATTATTGTAATTTGTAGTCTCATTTATAGTTTAGGTATTTTCGACAGGCATGCATACCTAGTAAAGTGATAATATCTTTGTATGTATATCTTTGCATTTGCTATTTCTTTTTTTTTTTTTTTTCAGTTACAAATGTTGGGGTATGACATAAGTTGGGCAGGATTCAATATTATTGAAGTAATGAGTTCATCGAAATTTACCTACAAGAGGATTGGTTATTTAGCATCTTCACAAAGCTTTCATGCTGACACCGAGGTAAACTTTCTGTTCTTAATTTTGAAGTTAGGGTTATAAAAATACAAATGTGCATTAAAATTGTCTTTTTGTATTTCAGACAATTTACAATTTTAATTTTTAATGTTGTTAAAATGCATACACGTGAAAAGGCTGGCATATTCTTTGGTGGTAATAGAAAATTATAAAGACTAAATTTGTTTCATTTTATAGCAGAATTGTATTCTGAGATAATTTTTGTCCACCTAAATTTGCTATTAAATGTTTCTGAAAAGTGATTAATGAGATATCTGTAAATAGCCAGTTGTCACATGTTTCACAATATTTTACCTGTGAATATTTATATACTGTATGTACTTTCATTTTATGTACACTGGCATTCACTGAATACAGTATAAGTTATTTGTTATGGTAGTAGTGAGATGGGACAAATGTAAGTTCATAAAATTTTCTTAGAAATGAATATTAATTAAAAAAAAAATTAAATTTATAAGTTAGTAGGAAACGAGGCAAAAAAAAAAAATATTGTTTGAAGCAGGTTTCTAAGGCAGTTATGCAATTTGTCGTGTGTTTAGACATAGTTTTTGCAAACATACCTTGGCTTAAAGGTTTCTTCTTTGGCCCTAAAAGGTATATTCATTCAATAAAATCATGGTAATTTAACAATATGCAGATAATGGTTCCAAACATGTCAGAACAAATAAGTGGTGCAACACTAACAGTGCAAATAAACCTAGCACCTAAACCGTACACAGGTTTTTTTCCCAAAATAGACATTCTTTGAGCAAACTGGCTCAACTTGAGACCCTGTAAATTTGAGAGGATTCTTTTAATTTTATGGTGTATTTGTTTGCAAAGTTCATATGGTTTTTAAACATTCTCAAAACTGCTCCAAATTGTTTTTTTAAGGAACACTGTATGCTTATAAATTTGTCTAAAAAAAAACTAATAAATGAAAAATTTGCCATGTTATGTCAATACCAAATGTCTACATGTATGTTCAAAATTATTGTTTTTTGCTATCTGATGCTCTTTTCTTATATTTTTAAGTCCGTTTTTCATTTTGTGTAAATTAACTTTTCGAAAAGTCGCGTATGAAGCTTGTAAAAATCAAGGGAACTTCTTATCATTCCACCCTATTTAATGTCATCGATGAATATTATTTTTCTTACAATTTAGTTAACTTGAACTGCTTTTATGTGAAACATTTATTTAAATATTAGAAAATTTATTATTTTGTGAAAAATTATGTAATATTTTTAAAGTGATGTTCCCTATTATTTCTTCCTCATAGTTTTCCTCCTTAGTGCATAGTAGGTGGTTGTAATTATATTCTTGATTACAGTGCAATATGAGTTTGAATTTATTTTTAACTCTGTTCTTCCTACTTTTTATACCTATTTTATCAGAATTATATGTAATGTTTAAATTGGTGAATTTCAGGAGGATTGTATTGTTTTCGTACAACAATTATTTAAATTGTCATATAGTTGTCTAAAATAGTGAGTAACATCAATAAGATTACTTGGTATTGAACAATGGTTAAATGTGTTCAAGAAATAGTTGATTGTACAAATGTAATTGTTTTGCTAGTAATCAATGAAACCTTTTCTGTTTCAAGATAATTTTTTAAATCTTGTTATGATGTGTGAAATGCAAGAAAAATTAATTTCTTTTTAAAGTTTTATAATTTAATTTCTATTTAAGAGTAATAATTGCTAGTTCTTTCTGAATGTGTATTATGTAACTAAATTGTTTAGGAAATTAATTGCCTTATTTTGTTTCTCTGTTGCAGCTTCTCATGCTTACAACAAACATGATTCGTAAGGATTTGAATAGCCAGAATCTCTATGATGCTGGTTTGGCTCTTTCTGGTCTATCATGCTTTATTAGTGCTGACTTATCACGGGATCTGGCTAATGATATTATGACTCTTGTAAGTAGAAAGTTGTAAGCAAGTAATATAGAGAAACTATTGTAATTTGCAAGGAAAAGTACTGATTTTTCCTCAGAAAAACTCATATTGTGGTTCCCTGATCCTAAACTAATGGATTTTTCTTTCTTGTATATGTAGTAAATTACCTACTTCAACATTCTGTTTAGTCAGATTCAATGTTTTGTGGATACTTGATATCAAGAATTTGGTTTCCAGCAAAACATCTGTCCGTTTGTCTGTCTGACCATGAACAATGCTAGCACCTTAACCATGCACAGGAGTTTTACCAAATTTAGTATTCGTGTATCTATCTGAAATCTAAACTTCACAATTATCAACGACCCATGTACTAATTTTATAATTGTGTGGTTTAATACTGTCCGTTATTTATTTAAACATCTATCCGTTTGTCTGTCTGACTATGACCAGTGTTAGCACCTAAACCATGCACAGGATTTTCATCAAATTTGCGTATTGATCTGAAATCTAAACTTTACAATTATCAACGTCCTATGTACTAATTTTATAATTGTTAATTCTGCCCATTATTTATCTATCTACATTAAACATGATCTCAAAAATGTTCTTGTTTCAGTTAACATCAACCAAACCATATTTACGCAAAAAGGCTGTGCTTATGATGTATAAAGTATTTTTGAAATTTCCGGAAGCCTTGAGACCTGCTTTTCCAAGATTGAAGGAAAAATTAGAGGATCCTGATTCAGGTATATGATGCTTGTTTTCGATCATCGTGGATGTGTGGAGGCTTTGCAAACAGAGTTATTCCTTGTAAATTCCATTGTGTGTGCCCAATGAGGAGATATAAGACTCCACGATCACTTGGAAGAAATGATGAGACTGGCTTACATTGTAAAAGGATGGAAGGACACACGTCTAACATATGTAACTAAGAAAAAATGTGGGCATAGTTTGTGAGATTTGATATAAAATTATTTCATTGACATAAGAAATTTAAGATAGTTTTCATAACATGAAGATGAAAACCTGATGTTGAAAAAAATGGTTGGAAATTAAATTCCAAGTCTTAAACATGTGAAATTGTAATAAAATTCTATGAACAATGAACATGTACATTTTTAAATTATTTATTAACTAGTAAATAAAATTTAATTTTATATTTCTAGTGAAATATTTTATACAGAGTTCTACACCACTTTATTTCAGTTTCAGTAGGTAAAGTTAATTACTGTGAAAGTTTAGTTTTAATAATTTGTGCAAAATGGCTGGGTGACCAAAAATGTTTGTGACAGTATGGTTTAGAAGCACTTAAAAATCCTCTCGTTTTATTTCAGTAGTGTAGATGAGTTTTGTGGCTCTCACTCAACCAATGTTTATAAATAAGGTCTCCAAAAGAAAGAGCATTTCACAGAAGCTTGGTGAATTGCACCTTAATTAAAAATATGAAAGATTTGTAGAAAAATTCACATCTAAATATTCATGTCGCATGCAATTCCAACACTCAAACAGGATTGTTGAAACCTTTATAGTTAGATAACTACAAAATTAAGCTTTCTAGGGCCTTCAAACCTGCAAATTTGAGGCCCAAGGTCTTAAATGTCAGCGCTTCTCAGTTCTACCCCACCTGTTCAGAGACTTGCAGAATCTGCAACTTGTAATCAAGCTAAATAAGAATAGTTTGTATTGATAAGGGTGTATTGTACTATTATGTTAAAATACGTTCAGTTAATACAATTACAAGTACCCTTGTAGAACAAGTGATGGTGGATAAGAGGGTTTTGAAGAAAAATGTACATTATGGGCTTAATATAGAAATAATGGGTTAAGAAAGAGGATGGGGTGTAACATGCAAGAGTTGTCACATTGGTACACTAGTAGAAAATAAATCCATAATGATAAGTGCTTCATTGTAAAGAATTCTGTTACCTTGTAACTATTAAAATCTAATTTAAATATGATTTACAATTTTGTAAATATTTCAAAAATAATTTTTTAAGATTGAAGGTGTCTTCGTTAAAATATGAGATACTTCAGATAAAGGAAACGTAAATAAATATAAAAATTTACAATCCAAAAATACATTAAGTGGTGGTGCTGTCATTTTGAATAAGCAAAGTTTTTGAGAAAATTATGAATTTGCTGAAGAACAATATTCAAAGAATAACAAGAGTATGTTTGCATGCCTAAATAGTCTAAAGTGCTATTGAACAATTCCCATCCATATTCATCTCAAAAAGAAAAACTATTGCTAAAATTTGTCAATTAAAACTAATTAGTAATATTGAAATTGGGTTTCCTTTGTAGTGTTACGAACAAAAAAATAATTGAATGGTGGATGTGGGGGAGGGTATGAGTAATTTTTGGTGAAGAATGTGAAAAACTGTCCAGTGCCTTTTCTGATCACGTATTTATTTATGTATTTACATTGACATAAGTCTGTAAGATCATGATTATTTTTTTCTGCTAATAATATGAAAACATGGCTTTTACTCATATTTTGCTTAAATGTTTTTGTGTTATTTTGTTCCTAAGAACTCTAACATATCCATTAAGTCCTTTTCTGCACTGAGTTTATGCCCAAAAATCATAAGAGGGTGTCTTTAAAGTCACTGAGTCTGGTATGAGATTGATTCTGTTACTAGTTTCCCATCTTTCTTGTCACCCAAAGTTTGTCTAGTTGTCACCCATGAAGTCAGCACCAAAGTCAGAGAGGTCATCTTTGCCATGAATGACATGAAAAGATTTTTTAACCGATCACTTTTTTATTGCAACTTGAATCTGTTAAAGTTCTATAGCAAACAATTTTCGTTTCCTTTCTTCACTTATACCAAAATCTTTGTCATGAGGAAAATAGCTGTGGCTTGTGATCAGAAATTTAAATTCTGTGCATTCATAAATACCTTAGCCAATCAAATCTGCAAGTACTGTCAACATTATGTGGTTTTTGTTTTGGCCTACACAGTTGTCGCACCAAACCACAATGAACCTTTTATGGGTGATACAACTGTTCATCACTTTATGGAACGAGTAGGCTTTATCATTACATTCCTGGAAGCAATTCCTTAAGATTACCGTGAACTGAACCACACAAGACGCTTCGAGCATTTATACATTCTCAGTGAAGCTGGAGTTATACCTAGCACTGTGTAGTGAATGTTCTCAATGAACTACAACATTTGCGATGCAGAATTACATCCTTTACCTTTGCATGGGCATATAAACATCCACTTATTTCCAAGTCAAATGTGAAAATTTCATTTTGTGGCACTTACAGACTTCCCCATGTCTGCATTTCAATTAATGGACAGTAACAATAACGTGTTCTCATGGTCGTTCGTTTTAGCAATTGATAAGCTGCAGTAGAAAAATGAAAGAAAAATATTCAATATTATTGTCAGTCAAGACGTCTATTTCTTTTATTGAATCCTGTTTATATAGTGCTAACATGATTGTATTCCTCTACTCTTTGGATAATATTCTGTCCCAATAATTCAATTTTTTTATTATTATTATTATTTTTTTTAATAAAATTCTGGAGGTTATTTCCTTAAAGTGTAATCTTTCACTTTCAAGGTGTCCAGTCTGCTGCTGTTAATGTTGTTTGTGAATTGGCACGAAAGAATCCTAAGAATTATCTAAGTCTTGCCCCAGTTTTCTTCAAACTGATGACTACATCAACCAATAATTGGATGTTAATAAAAATTATTAAATTGGTGAGTCAATTTTCTTTTTCTTCTTGATTATATGTTACTTTTCCCCCCAAATTTTATTGCAGATCTTTCAAATTCGGGTCATTGTTAGAAACAATCTGTCGCCTGCATTTGTGTATGTAATAGACTAAATAGAATACATTTTAGAGAAGAATGGAGATTATTTTCATACATAAGTTAGTAAGCCGCCTGTATTAACTTGTCATTGAAGGAAATGTTTCTTGTGAAAGGTTATGTGGCCTAACCAAAATGTTGGCTGAATTATTTCCTACTAATAATATGATACATATAAAGTTTGATCACTAGTCTCTATTCCATGTGACATCTTCATGGTTTTATAAAGAAAGTTCCATTAAGTGCACTTTTTTTTTTTTATAAGGAATCACTTTGAAACAAAAATATTAAGATTAATTACCTACTCCATTTAATTGTTTGATAATGAGATCTGAAACTTTGTCATTTAAGCCAGTTATTAAGTTAATAATGTGAGAGGTGATGTGCACGACAGAAATTCTGTGAATTAGGAGCTCCAAGGTTCAGGATCTGATAGTAGCGGGTTTTTGACAATAAAATTTGCTGGGTCAACCAGTTCCACTGTTTGCAGGGTAATTGTAGATGCTGACTGCTCTGTTTAGGCTTTTCTACTGTTTCTTCTGAAAAATTCCAGGGATATTCTAGATTAGTATCTCGGCATCAAATCTTGGACCTTGTGTGCTCTTTACTTTTCATATGGTTCCTATTCCCAACCTTTGGGCCAGATGTTAGGCTATCTACTGCCGTCTAGCCTTTGGTCTAGAATCTTTTAATAATTATAGTAAATTATCAGCCAGTAGAGTTTTAATAAATTATTAGGCAAGAATGTGTGTGAAATTCTTTCAGTTCAGTTCATCAAAGCAAATAAAGTTGCAAAACACACAGACTGTCGAGATAATAAAAAATTTAAAAATTATATAAATGTTTCCGTATTTTACTAAAAGGTACGAAAAGACCAGCGTTAACTTTTTTAATGTTACTTATCCCCTGTAAATGGAAATATTTGTAAGTTTTTAACTTGAGTTAATCCTGCAATCGAGAGTAATTTTACAGATTTTAACGTATGGCAATGATAGTCGATTTTTTTATTATTGAATTGAAATTTGAATTATAATAACGTTTGTGTTTAATGTGCCCCTTAGCATCAATTTTCAACTCTTGAGTGTGAATTAAATTGTGTCAGAAAGTTCTGAAATTAACATAACTTATTGTTTTGATGGTTTGCAATATAATCAAAGGTTCATGAAAAGATGTGATGGTGTAAACTTTTGACACTTCTTGCTGAAAGCTGCTTTATTAAGCAGCATAAACATGTTAGTTGTACATTTTTTCATTAGATTCGTCACATCCTTTGTTCTTAATAAAGAGGTGTGCTTAAGATTGAGAAAGTGTAGTAGGTAATGAGAAGACCTGCAAAGATAAAACAAAATTGACGATCTTAAAAGAAAAACATTGTTGAAATTGAGTGTGTTAAGTAAAAATAAAAATGCCCCTTTGATGATTAAAATGTTTTATATTTTTGAAGATTGCAGAAAGATAAAAATACATCTCAACATTTTGGAACATTTTCTTAAAAATTGTTTTTATTTTTTTCATACTTTTACACAAATTGTTAGATATTTGAGTGAAATCTTTCTGTATATTTGTTTATAGAAATAATTTGAATATATAGCCATTTTATTAAAACAGTGTTTAGGCCCTCATGCAAGTTGAGATTTTTGATAAATACGATAACAACTAGAGGAGATTGGGTAGATAAATAGAAAATAGCTTTATTTTGGGATGTATCAACATCGTTGTGCTATTAGTGACCACAAATACAGTTACGATTTCAGTGATTAATGGTATATGTCACAGTACTTCAAAAAATGAGTTGATAGAGTATATGTAATTATCAGAACCAACCAACTTATAGACTTTCTTAAAGATGGGTTATGAGAATATGTGTTTTAAAATAATCGTGAAGTGTATGTTCTTCAATGATTCTTCTCAACAAAGATGTGTGAATATTAATGGTTTGTTGAGATGATTAGAATAAGTTAAAAATTGTAGATGTATTATATTTCTGGTCTACTCTCGGTATTCTGTAATATTAGTGTTATGGGTTTCTCTGGTATTAAGAAAAGACTGAATAGTTGCTATTTCAAACTTTTGTGGCTGGATTGACCATGGTGTGGTCCAGTTTAACTTAAGGTGTATGAAATATTAAAATTGGTGAACAAAGTAGCATCTGGATAAATATTAACAGACCAGTGCTCTCATCCTTAGGTTTTGGATGAACTTATGCAATAGAAATACTAGGAATCATCAGTAGCTGACATTTAGAAAATTTCTCTTGTTTTGCAAATTACAGTTTGGTATTATGACTCACATTGAGCCAAAAATTGGACGCAAACTGACTCAGCCATTAATAGATCTCATCTCCAGGTAAATGCCCCCGATATGTAACCTCCTCCACCTAGTAGTGGACCTTGCTTATCTGTATGGTGTTATGCTTTGTCATTTCAGTTTGGTGCCCTCACCCCTTTGGAACCTCGTCTCGGTAAAAAGTTGATAGAACCTCTCACAAATCTCATTCACAGGTAAAGATTTTGTGTAATATTATCATTTGTCAGCACATTAGTCGCTAGAGAAGTGTTTTAGGATAAAGCATGTAGAAATCGTGTTGGTTTTCCATGGTATGCATCAGCTAAATGCCTGTAGTTGATTGTATGAATAATTTAAAAAGCTAGAAAAATGGTTAAATGAAAAAGTATAGAATTTTTTTTTATGACAGGGTGGATTAATAATGTGTTTTTTTAAAATGTTTTTTATAGGGTTGTTTTAGTTTCACATTCTTAGGAAGTGTGATTGTTTAGGAATAAACAATTTTAAAAATTAAGTATTAGATTGGGTAATCAGTGTAATTGTAGATCTGAAGTAAATTATGATCTAAGTGCCTTTTTCAAAGGTTTGAGATAATGATGTTTTTTCCTCAAAAACAACTTTTTAAATCATTAATACTTCATATTAAAAATAATCATTTAAATTAAGTCTAAGTACAAATTTTACAAGTGATATCTTTATTAAATCTCATTCCATTTTAGAGATTTTTAGTTTTTAAATCTTAAAATGAAAACCAACCAATGTTCAGAGTATCAAATGTAAATAGTGATCTAAGTGCCACTCAGTTAATGTCGTCTGGGTGCCTAAAATGTTTTTATAATAAAGGAGTGTTTGTTTTGAATATTTTGCACACTGTTACTTTACACAAAAAATAAATCAGGTAAACACAACATGAACGCAAAGCAAGAACAATGTTATAAACACAACAATGCTATTTGCGTGCACACAACACTTAGATCATAATTCACAATTTGCTGCAGGGCACATACAGCTCATATGTTCTTTTGGGAATGATCTGAACTTCATTACACAGATTTGGCTCTTATATCAGAATATATATCAAGTGGCTTGGCCCATAGACCATAATTCCGGTTATAACTCAAAAAATTGAAAAATGGCACTTGAATCAAAATTTACTTTAGGTCTTCAATTAAGTAAATACAAAAACCAATTAAGCAAGTTATGTTCATTTTATTTTCATTGAAAAGTCTACTTCAAAGAAATAATGAAAAATGTTTTTGAGATCGTCTAATAATGTTAATTCTGTTTGTGTACTAATATGTGGATGCAGTGTAAAGTTTAAATCAGTTTAAATTACTATTGAAATCGTGTATGGATATAGTAGATAACTAAAAAGATTTATTATTTTGGTTTTCCTTCTTTTTAAGCATGAGATCAGAATCTTTTGTACATATCTTAATATTTTTCTAAAATCTGATGTTCATTTCAGTACGAAACAGCGTGTACAAAGTGCATGATTAAAGTATGTCTGAAACATTTCGTGTCAGGTTATAGATACATTTTTTCATGTCTTCTAATTGGCTTCTGAATTAAAACATTTTTTAAAATTGGATAATTGTATCAAGATTTTACTGAAACATTGTTTACACAGAAAATTAGTGTTCATCTCATTAATAAATTTACTATTTTCTTCTAGCACTTCTGCTATGTCCTTATTGTATGAATGCATCAACACTGTTATTGCAGGTAAATTATTTATATTAATACTAATCATGTCTTTTTAAATTTGATATCAGATGAATTGAAGAGTTGGATGGAATAATGGCTCGGATTAAATCATTCCCTTTCTTGGCTTGCGATCTTTATTGAAATGTATTGTAATCCATGAATATGAATTACTTTGTAGTAATTGAAATAAATGACATTAGAATACAGGAAAATACAGACAAGGTGGTGCAGAAGCAATTGGTCCATTGAACTACTTGCAACGTTTATCACAAACCTACTAATTCATTGTACTGTGTTCTCTAGTTCAGTGAATTTGTATAATTCATTATTGTTATGTTAACACAAGAGTTTTAAGTTTGAATTTTCTTGTACTGGACTAAACGATAGAATGTTTGAATTATTGTACTGGACTAAATGATAATAATGATGAGAAAGAAACTTGTTCTGGAAATTAATTTTTAATCCAATTCAATGTAGCATCATTTTCTTATATAAAATGTGTATGAAGGAGAATGTATTTATTTTACCTTTTTAATTTCTAAGTCTGTCCTAAACATGTATCTCATATAACAAGTTTACTATTTTTCTCCAGAACATCTTAAAACATGGAAAGAATAAAATATCATGGAAGTTTTTGGGGGTTAGCTGTTCTTCTGACCAACTCTTCAATTTAGGGAGGGATTATACCCCTATGATTGCAAATTTTAACTGCCACATCCATTATCTTGAGTGGTTTAACTGAATGATATGTACAAAGTGTGAAATTAATCCTTACTTTGACGATATTTGGGCTGTTTTAATGATACAAAAGTTCATTAAATTTGTAATGATCTTCAAAATTTATGAAAGGTAATTATATTTTTAAGCATTTTATATATTTATTAATTAATCAATGAATGAATTAATTAACCTTTTAATTTTAAATTCTTATTTAAACAGCTACAATTCCTTCACATATGTTTCTGAACGTATGTGCAAACTTGAAGTTGTCTTAATCAGGCAGGTGCAAATGCAATCCACAGCAAATGGCCTGCTTAATGGTCTGTTTCCCAATATGTCAGTTGTGCATAAATAAAAAATTATGCATCCTAGAGCTTTAAAATCCAGACTTATAGGACAAACATCAGGATCTTTTATATATTAAGTTTGTTTTATATAAAATAAAAATATATGCCTAGGAAAGATGACTGATTTTTGTTCTCTTTTATAAGAAACCATGGTCACAAAAGCCTAGTGTATTATTGCTGGAGAGGAAATTACCCCAAGGGGTGCATCGAACAGATTTAAGATGATAAACATAGACTTTTAGTTCTGCGACTTTGTAGCACAGATTGTCAGAAACAGTGGTAGTTGGGTTCCTGTGTGAAGGTATTTTCCCTTTGAAACAATGATTTCAAAAAGTTTTGTTATATTTTCATTTTACAATTTTTTGCAAAAGATCTTTGCGGCCCTTTTATTGCATTTTTTAGAAATTTGTTCTTCTGGGTACTCTTAGTTATTCAGAACTTCATAATATGCCACCATAACATTTATAAATGTATATTTTAAGACAAAATGATTAAATTAAGTTTTTGAATTTCCATTTTAATTGCACTTAATATGCAAGGGAACATGTGAGGAGAATATGCAGAGAACATACGAGGGGAATATATTTGGAAGCATGCACGGAAACACGCGGTGATCAGGTGTAGTAAAGAATTGAGTGAATCTTTGCATTAAATGCCGAACACAAAAAAAATGTCTGATTTAGTGCATACAATCTGACAATTTGCCATATATGCCAGTATAGAGGAGGTTTTTCGGCAGTAGATGTTGGAAACATCATGGTATTTTTGTCTGAGGTTACACATTTGAGCAACTCTGGAACAATGCATTTTCAAATCTTTGCTGTAATATTTCTTCTTCTTCTTTAAGGAGACCATTCACAAAGAGTTGATTTCATACTTCTGTACATAAAAGAAGCCAAATATTGTAATATCTAGATATTGAACTTTTGGCATTATTTTATTGACAAAGATATTATTGTGTGTTTGCAATAAGAAAAATAATATAGTAATTCCTAATAGTAGGAAAATCTGTTTTCTAATGCTTTTGGATAGGTTTTGCTTTTTCTCAATTTAAAATTATTTGTTTGTGTCAATGTCATGGAAGTTCATAAATTATTTACTCATATAGTTTTTTCATTTTCAGTTCTTATCTCAATTTCCTCTGGCATGCCAAATCACAGTGCATCAATTCAGGTAAATAATTAACTTTGTGGTTTTTACCAGGTTTGTTTTCTGCATTCTTTCTAATGCTGATTTTTTTTTTTATCTCACCAGCTTTGTGTCCAGAAATTACGAATTTTAATAGAAGATTCAGATCAGAATTGTAAGTAATATGGTGTGTTACATTAATTCATACATTGTCAACATTAAGTACATTTAATAATTACATTAACCCATCACTTGCAAATTTGTACTCCATCAATTGCATGTTGGATTTTGCCAACATATTGACGGTGGTGATGGTGTAATGGTAAGCATGGCCTGTTATATCCAAGTTCGTGGGTTCAAACCTGATCGAAGCAGAATCTTGTCTAATAAGGAAAAAATACCAATCCCTTGAGGTTCCACATTGAGCCACACTGTATATTTTTTTATTGTGTTTATTGCAGAAACTGCTTCTGCAGAACTAGGCACACTCCTCTTTTTAACTCCATTTCAGGGCAATATTAACACTTTATTAAAATTAAAACTTTCTTAAAATAGCACAAAATTACAATACCCAACATGTTATTGTACTCGGCTTCAATGCTATAGCTCCTGATGCTATAGCGAGGAGCACTACACTAGAACAGTACTAAAGCAAATGAACTCCAGACTTGACTAGAATTCATAGCCGTTAAGATAAATCTCGTCGTGAGAAAGAACACTTGCAAGTGAAAGCAAAAATATCATGAAAAAATGGTATCAACAGATCTGGGATGGCTTCAAAAAGTACAAATACCGGGAAAAATGTAATTTTGAAAGTGTAAGTGGGGATAATTTAACAATATGAATATAGGAAAAGTGAAGGGACGGGGGAAATCAGTGTAAGCTGCGGAAAAATGTGAATTCCGGGAATGTAAAAGTGGGATTGTACTGTATTATTACTGCTAATATTATATATTACTTCAATATTTGTCATTAAACTAGTCAGTTCTTACATTATCTTCTCTCAAACTAATTTTCAATTGTGTACTGCAGTACATTTGTTTATTTATTCAAATTTTGCCCCTTATTTTTGTAGTGAAATATCTAGGTTTACTGGCTATGTCAAAGATCTTGAAAACTCATCCCAAATCTGTCCAAGCTCATAAGGATCTCATCATGCAGTGTCTCGATGATAAAGATGAATCAATAAGACTAAGAGCATTGGACCTACTCTATGGAATGGTAAGATTACGCAAAATATTGTATTATTTTGAATTCGCATGAACTAAAAAAATTAATATTTTGTAGTTTCTTGTTCTGTACTTCGTGTTACTGGATAGTTGTTGATATAAGGTGGAAATTTTAAAACTATCTATTTACTCAATTGATAGAAAAAAAGTGGGAATGTATGAGAGAAAAGCTATATTTACTGTCTGGAGCAAAGAAGAGCCATTCCATCATAAAAATTATGCAGGGCTAGGAAACTCAATGAAAGACCAGATGTCACCGATTTATAGGGACAAATCTGTCAGAAGTATGTCAGAATTTGAAAACGGGCTTGTCCTTAAGTTTTGAATTGAATTTTGAAAAACTATAACATCTCCCACTAAAAGGAATTTTTTAAAATTTATATAGAAACATCAAGCCTTCCAGAATTCAAGGACAGGACTCAACTGCTACAATATCAATATTTCAAGAGAAAATTACCAAAGCCATAATATTCCTACAAAATGAAATAAATGTTATTTATAATAATATATCTAAAGGAAATTTTAATTTATGGAGTTTTTATTTGTCCCTTCATATATCCCTGGCCCTGTTTATAAGTGCATCAGCTTTTGTACCTGTCAGATTTTTGTATGCTAGACAGTTTATTTGATTGTTTGGTTTTGTGTGCCCACTTACCAGTCTTCATTTGCCATGCCAGCTCTTCTCACTGTCCTTTCCCCTCACCTTCCCCCTATCTGCACCTTTCATACCTATTTCCTTCCCCCTTCCTACCCCTATCATACCTCTTTCCATCCCCTTCCTAACCCTTTCACATCTCTTTTCCCCTCCCTTCTTGTCCCTTTCATAGCTCTTTCCCTCCCCTTCCTAATTCTTGCATACCCCATTCCCTCCCCTTTCTAAACCTTTCATACCTCTTCCCCTTTCCCTTTCTAATCCTTCCATACCTTTTTTCCCTCCCCCTTTCTAACCCTTTCATACCTCTTTTACCTTCTCCCTTCCGAACCCTTTCATACCTCTTGGTCCCCCTTCCAGCCCTTTTCATTTCTCCCCCCCTCCCCCTCCCCCTCCTCCTTCCTGCCCCTTTCATAGCCCTTTCCCTCCTCTCCCTTCCCTTTCGTAACCTTGTCCCTCCCCCTTTTCTCTTTCATATCTCTTTCCCTCCTCCTTCCTACCCTTTATACCCCTTGCCCCCCTCCTAATCCATTCATACCCCTTTCCCTCCCCCTCCTAACCCTTTCATCTCTTTCTCTCACCTTTTTCCCTCCACATTTATTCCCCTTTCTCTCACATTTCATACTCCTTTCCCTCCCCCTTCCTGCATATTTCATATCTAATATAGATTTGTCAATCTGGCAAGGTGAGATGTTAATGAGTTGCTGAAAAAATGTGAGTTCTGCATTTGAATTCCTGAATGTCGTAGTCCTTTTTAATAATATCCTGATATATTTTCCTTAAATTTTTTCTAGATATTTACAAAGACAATGCTAATTACCAATATAAATGTTTTAAATGAGTTGTTGTGGGAAGATTTTTGTAGCATTTTTCACTTTTTCTGGGATATGTGTAATCTGTATGAATTACATTTTCATGAAATTGTTTTCACAGGTTTCGAAGAAAAATTTAATGGAGATAGTGAAAAAATTAATGGTTCACATGGACAAAGCAGAAGGGACTACCTATAGAGATGAATTGCTTTCCAAGATTATTCAGATATGCTCTCAGAATAACTATCAGTATATCACAAATTTTGAATGGTATGTCATCATAGTTTTTTAATTAATAACTGAGTTTGCTCTTCTTACTATTTGGAAGAAGTTGAATGTAACAAGGGTTCTTGATAGGGATGGTCAATTATCTACTAGCATCAAAGAGATTACTTCAATTGATCAGTTTTACTCTAAGTTATGAAAAAGGAAAATAAAACATGCCATTTCATCTTCAAGATGAAAGGACATGTTTACAGAAATCTGATTTTATAATTAGGATAATTTAAGGTACATTTTCTTGGAGGGAGATTTACAGCTTTATCCTTTATTTCCTGTGCTCATGAGTTGTTTGTCTTTATACTACCTTTGTATGAATGTTTGTAGTTTTAAATGTAATTGAGTAAAATAAAATAAATACATAAAAGAGTAAACTGATATGTATGCAATAAACAAGTCAATGGAGTAATCTTCAAAACAGAAAATAGTGATGCCTCAGGTATTTGTCAGATTCATGCTATTTATTGGATGGAGGTACCTGTGATTTATATATTCCACTGTACACAGTCATAGACAATAATTTGTAGATTGTGAATTTTCAAGAGGAAGAAGTGAACCTGTTTCCAAAAAAATGTGAATTCTTATTGAATCAATCTTGAATTCCTGATCAATAAATTTCAAAATTGGTAGCTGGAATGATAGCAAAGAATTTTTTATAATGAATTTTTATTGTACATTTCCTGTCATGTGAAGTAATTGTGTTGTTAAATTTTATACTTTATTAAGTAACGCAATTATGCTGCATTATCCATAAACTTTGATAGTTCATTATTAATGCATTATGATTGAAGGCATTGGTAATATGCAGGTGTCCCAGAGTAAATATTACACACTTCTAGAGCATGTAGAGGGGTCAGAAATGATCACATTTTGCCAATGAACATATAGGGGGAAATTGCATGTTACAGAGTTATATGAATTTATACATGTGGCGTTTACTCCTAATTATAGGCAACTCCTGGATGCACAGATGGTCAACAGATGTCTTGATATAGTCAAGGAGATTTCATGTACCTGCCAAACCTATGTGGATATGGAGTTACCTAAAAATTGCAAGCAAATGCCACATGTATTGTCAACTCCTTTACATACAATTTCCCTCTATGTGTTCATTGGCAATAAGTGATCATTTTTTACCTGTCTACTTGTCACAGAAGTTTGTATCGTTTATTCTGAGACCTTCTGTATTTAGTAGGCATGGCTTTCAAAACTTTTTTTATATTATCAGTATTCTTTGATACTGACCAAAGAACCACAGACTCCAAATGGTAGTCACCAATTGGATGAAATTTTGAAGAACTGATAAAAATTTATACCAAAGTGAAGACTATGCAAACTTACCGAATTCAGATTACTGATAAGTAGTAGGATACAGTTATTGACATCTTTCAGAAAACTTCATAAACATTTAAGAAATTGATTATACAAATTACCAAACTGTATGTAATTGATTATGTAAGAATCAGTATTAATTATACCAAATATATCCTACTTACTGAAATTATTTCATGATTTCTCATACTTGGGTAGATAAAGGAGATGTGAAGTCAAGTGTCATTACAAAGATTGGATTGGGTGAATATCAAATTTTAGATGTCTCTTACGGTTTAGAGGAAGATTGATGTTAATAATTTCAGCTTACTTTTTCAAACAACTATAATTTGGCTTGAATTTTTTTTATCTTCAGGTATGTAAGTGTGTTGGTTGAATTGACTAGAATGGAAGGCAGCCAACATGGTCATCTTGTGGCGACACAAATGTTAGACGTTGCTATTAGAGTACAGGCAATACGCCATTTTACTGTCCAGCAAATGGCATTATTGCTGGACAATGTTCACTTTCTTACATCAGGATCTGCTCAGAGTTCAACCATGGCAGAAGTTCTGTATGCAGCTGCATGGATATGTGGGGAATTTGCTGAGTAAGTTTCTTGCTATACTTGTGAGTTGCACGTTTCTATTTTGGAAATTAACTTTCAATTTCTGTTCTTCACAGACATTTAAGTGAGCCTCAAGCAACCTTGGAAGCTATGTTACGAAGCCGTGTATTTGCTTTACCTGGCCATATTCAGGCTGTGTATGTTCAAAATATATTAAAATTATTTGCTAATATTTTGACAAAAGCCGAAGAAAATCAGGATGTGGATGGAATAAACAAGGTATATTTTTGACATAGTAATGTTGTAGATTTCATTAATCAATTCTTCCAATTCAAAATCAATGAATTTCTTGATTTCTTTTTAATTTGATGGTGTTTCATTTGCATGTATTTTATACATTCGTGTCTAATATGTACATTTTTATTCCACCATGGTGCTTGTAGTGACTAGTGTGTTCTTCTAATTTATTGATGGATATTGTGAGCATCATACTTTAACCCTCTGTTACACACACACACACATACTCACTCCACACTCTTACATTTTTGCATGTCATTGTCAGTTATCAGGAAGGATTGAGTTGCAGCTTCCTGTTTCTTCCTCAATCGTGGTGACTCATCCATAGGTGTCGATAAAAAAACCTTTCTCAGTTGTTGCAGACGTTGCCCACAGGAGAATATTTAGCCTTCCAGATCATCACTCCATGCGCGTTTGTTCATATTATAAGTTCTACTCTCATGTTTCTTATGCATGTTACTTTTGAAACATAGTATAAACAATTTAAACAAAATGTTATGTATTTCTCTAGTAGTTCATCAATGTTTAACTATCAGAGATGTGAATAATATTTTTTCTATTATAAAAATTGTTTAAAATTTCAAATTATTTGCGTATTAACAACTCCCAATATTGTGGCAGATTTATGGTTCAATTAGTTCTAAATACACAGTTATTCAATAGAAACTCAACCTTTAATATTTTCTAATCTAAACAGTTCAAGATATTGAGACGAAATTTTCACCAAACAATTTAGGTCATAAGGGTTGTCATTATTAGCTTTTTAGAATCATTTTTTATTTTGAATATTTTGAACAAAATTATTTTTCTTTAAAGTAACACTGTAATTATTATTATTGTTATTATTATTATTGTTATTATAATTGTTATTATTATTATTGTTATTATAATTGTTATTATTATTATTATTATTATTATTATTATTATTATTATTATTTTGTATCGTACGGTCTTCTCCATTTTCTAATGTTTTTTCAATAACAGACTGCGTGCAGAGGTATCGCAAATCAACAAAAAATTTATTAAATATGTATTAATCTAATGAAAATACAAAAATTAATCCCAACAATTGATTGATACTATTGCTACACAAAGTCTATTTGATATTCACGAAAAATACTATAAAAACAGCTTTTAACGTTGGTAGAAGATTGAGGTTTAAGTTTGTGGACTCTCAGTCCACACATGTATACTTGCATCACGAACACAGTGTGTGTGATGGAGGGTTAACCCTTTATAGGGCAAAACGTTTTTTGGTTGAAGTTTTAGAAAAATCATTTTATTATCATTGTTTATAACACTTACATTATATAAGCATGAGTTATAGTTATAATTGTTATATTTTATTTTTTTTTGCATGTGGATGGAAAAAAAGGTGGTTTAAATGTAGACAGCTATCCCTTTTGGGTAGGGCTTGAAATACTGTGAATAGTGATCATTTAAAAGACCAGAAATAATAATATGAAAAAATGTAACATTTTCAATGAAAAGATACAATATATTCTGGTATTCATGAAGTTGAAAGCAGTGTACATATTAACTGAACATAACTTTAGTAACATAAAATCTGTACCTTTGTGACATGCATACAGATTAGATTCCCCAACAAATATTCTAAAATAAAGATAAAGAAAGTGAAAATTTAGCCAGAGGAGATTCTAAATTGATATTTGGCAATACACTATCAACATCCGAATTGCCTCCACCCTCCAAATCATCAACTTGATCATCGGCCATTGACCAATGCATAGACAAAGCGCGTATACGATGTAAATTTTCAAATTTCCATGCACGTCCTGTTTCTGGCGATTCCTGGAAATATCTGTTATGTTTCATATTCGTGGAAGTTGATCCAAGTTGTGCCTTCTTGGATTGTATCACAGGGAATGTAGGTTATCGCAAGGGCTCCGTGGGCCAGGTGCCCATTGGCTCTGCTTGTCAGCGTGTCACTTGCATGGAAGGGTAAGCAGGAGCTTTGCGACCCCAATGAGTGAGATAAAATGTAATTTTGAGAATTGACAGACAGCCTGCAACAAATTGTTGAGGATTTTGCAGATACAAAAAATTGGCAAAAGGAACTGAAAATCTCAAGGGTGTTCAATATATTCAAACAAATCTGTTCATGAAATAAAGCCAAGGGTCCAAATTCTGTCTTGGGACCCCTTCCAGGTTAATGTGCTTATAACTAGTTAGCCAAACAGTAAATCTGTTTTGTGTATATTGTAAACCACACGCATGTTATTTAGATATAATGTAATTAGTGCATGGATCCACATTTTTATTTGATATAGCACCACTTTTACAATAAGAACCTCCAGTTTCGCTACTATGTTCGTGGTGTTCTTTGCGTTATTAATTATCTTTTAATTTAGGCTATAAAATGTATGTATAATGTAGAAAACACAGTAACTGTTAATTAAATAAATGTTGTACACACCTTATATTTAATGAATTATCTCAATAATATAGTCGTGAGTGTGATGATTTTAGCTTCAAAGTGGGGGCAAAGACACATCCCACATGAATAATGATCAACCAATTGACCAACATTTCAATATGTAAAGCCTACCAAACTCAGAGAATGACAAGTGGACACTTAAGCAACCACTGTCTATTCAGTAACACCTAATCTGTTATGGGGTTATGAAAAAATGAAAATGACATGAATCTTCCTTAGGACAATCAAAATGTTAACAAGAAAACCATTAGATTACTTTAAAATAGAAATGTGCAGAGACGGCTTGTAGGGTAGTGCCAGTGTGCCATGGCACCACCAACAGAAAGGAAGAAAATTAAAATATGCACCTTAAGTATGTATAAAATATCGTTCCTTCAAAATATTTTCTTTATAGTAATTAATTTGAATGAGCCTTAAGTCCTTCGATGCTCTATCAGTACTCTTGTCATATGCCCAAGGCGGAGTACTATCTGCCAGCCTTTTTTGAAACCACTGAACCACCTATAGATTTGCTCCATCTTTGCCCATTTAACGCTGTATAAAGAACGCTGTGTTGGTTGGTATGTGTCTTATGGATGAGATTGTGTCAAATTCAAACTGGTTCAGTAGTTTACATACTCTTTCATAGAGTGCATTAATGGCACTATCTTCATGGAGCAGACTATCTCTCTCTCTCAGGATGACCCCAATTCCCTTTTATTTTGTACATCCTTCCTTGTATTTCACACATGGAGTGGCGGCATAAGCCATGGGCGTAAGGCCTCCCCTCTCCTTCCCGAACCCTTCTTCAGCGAATTCTGGGAGCTGTGAAATCTTGAGATTTCTGAGAGTGCTCATGCTTTCAGGCTGAGTATTTTTATTTGTTCTTATTTATTTTAGTTAATTTTCAGTTTAATCTTCATTATAAATTAATAAACACAGTCACTGTAAAATTTAATTTTGTTGCCTGCAAATTTTATTTTAGAGATTACTAAATGAGGTTTAAAACACTGCATCGATGTTTAAAAACTATGGTTGTTAATCGATGTTTTATTAACATTTTAATTTTGAACATTGATAATTGGTAATATAGATGTCACGTCACTCACTGGCACCACCAATAGAATTCCGTATTGGCCACCACTGAAAATGTGTATGTTGAAATTCAGAACAGACAGCATAGACTATGATAACAGGGCCTTTCTGTTCCTTGGTGTATCTTTTTTTGAGCTAATAATAATAATAGCATTCCACTTGTATATCCAGTTATTCTTGAAGAACACTTTCCGAATTTGTGATTTTTTTTTTCTGCTTGAGTACTAAAAGGAATGACAATCTATCTTCAGAAAGCATTGTAAGTGGAGTGAGTATCATCGTTTTGATCTCTTATGTTGTATAGTTTTGACAGTAATTGTATGCATTTCAGCTATGTGAAATAGTTGCCGCAAACATGCCCCAGTTTGTGTCAAGTGCGGATCTGGAGGTGCAAGAACGTGCCAGTTCAGCTCTTCAGCTGGTACAATATTTGCAAAAGCAAGTGAACAAAGGAGATTTTGGACTGGCTTCTGAGGTGTCTGCTTTGTTTGTGGGTGAATTGAATCCTGTGGCTCCAAAAGCCCAGAAAAAAGTTCAGATACCTGAGGGGTAAGTGTATTGTAAAGTAATTAGGAAAGTATTTTGATCCTATGTATTTACTTTTATATAAGTAATTGTGGACTAGGTTTGGAAAACAAAAAAAAAATTATAATGAAAGGAATGAAATAATTTCTGAAAAAGGATTTTGAAAAGAAAAGGGAAGTTAAAGAATAAAAATGTGTGTGTGTATGGGGGAGTTAAACAATAAAAAGTGATGCATATTTATATCATTTTTTAACTTAACTTCTCAGGGAAACTTAGCTTCTCTTCTTTTTTGATCACATTCAACGCTTCAAAATGCTGTATTGGTTGACCACACTGCTACTAGCAGAAGCATGCTTTTAAGATTGCTTAATTTTTTACTGGCAATTAAAGCATAACTCAGGTGACTCAGCTTCCTTATCTTTTTAATTTTTGTTGTGCAGTTATTGTTTGTCTTTGATATACAGTGAGTGATCCTCTGATTGAATGTTTTGCTGTTATCAACTTTTAAATACGTTTTATTCAAAAGGGATCCAATACATAAGTAATTCTGAAATAGTGTTCTTGGGAAAGGTGGAAGGAAAGGGAAATAAAAATGTGTGATCTTGTGGCGAGAACATGTGTATAAGGAATGTGCGTACAAGTGGTAGTTTTTTTTAAAATCGCCTATGTGAACTGTCCTAATCACCTATGTATCATGTCACTCTGAATTGCTTACTTGATAGTTCTTGGTCAAAAGAACATATCCATATTTTTATAGATTCTGTTTTTAATGTGTTGATTGATTTGCTTTGAAATACAGAGAAGTTAACTTCCTTCTGTGACTGGGTTGAAGAGATCCATTGAGTTCACTAAAGATTATGCAGAATTATTTAAAGTATCCATTTTGTTCATTAAAGGATATGCAGAGTTCTTTTATTAATAGGACCGGATATTCAGTAATAATTAATTTTTTTAATGAAATTCACTCTCGATGATGATGATGATGATGATGATGATGATGATGATATACTACCACCTTGTATTATTTCTTATGTTTCTATAATATAATATAAGTTTAGTGTGCACAAGGGTTCCCAACCCACAAAATATATGCCCAGGTTGGCTGAGATTTGAACTTGAGCATATCTCTGCAATAATTGCTCTTACTCGAAGTATCAGAAAAAAGGGGAACTTTTTGCAACAAAAATTTGAAGAGGTTTTAATGAAAATTTGATATGTACTATATTTTTCAGCAAATTTTGGTCCATTGAAGCAAAATATTAAGAAAAGATTTGGAGCCATTTTGAAAAAAGTTTAGGTTCATTTAATTTTTACTTTTTTGTATATTACATACTGTAGAGAAAGTTATGTAATGCTGCAGCAAAAAAGATTTTTCAGCAGAAAAATTTGCATTGTAGAACCCTGATACCAAAAAAGAGGATAAATCCTGTTCCTTTTTGTAGTGTACTTCCTCTCATGTTATGTAGTTTGAATCCACATCCTTGATGACAAAAAAGAGGTTTTACGACAAAACGTTTGTCCATCTGTCAGTTTATATGTCTGTGAACACTGCTAGTGGCTAAACTGTGGGCAGGATTTTCAGCAAAATTGATATTGCCTGATTGATTTGGCTGATATCAGAGCCCCTTGAATTTGAAATGGATATTTTGAGTATGGGGGTATATTATTTTAAGACTCAGAAGACCTTTTCAAAATTTTCTAACAAATGGCTCAAAATGTTTTCTTAAATGTTTTTCTCCGCAAAGTACACCTAAAAATTGAAGCAGGGAACTCTGAATTTCTAACAATTAGATATGTTAATTTTTTGGGGGGGGTCACGCCCTTCAATTATAATATTAAAGAAAGAGATTTTTAGTTTTTGCCTTACTTTATAAGAAGAGAAAGTATTATGCTAGAAATCAGCAATTTTTCAATAGAAAAGCCCCTATTGCCAGTCCCTGGTAATGAAAAATTTGATATATCTTGGTTCTATGTGTAGTACATTACTTCCTCAATTATGTTGTGCGGCCAGAATTCATTCTGTATGATGCTAATTCTCCATGATACTGAAAACTTGATAGATGGCAAAACATTTGTCAGTCCATCCATCTATTTGTGATTAATGCTAGTGCCTAGATTGTTCAGACTATTTTCTTCAAAATTGATAGTCCCCAATCACTCTGAACGACCTCGAGACCCCCCACGAGTTTGAAACACACATTTTCATTTTTGGAGTTGCTTTACATGAAGCATACTTTGATTAAGTATTTTTTAAATTTTATGTAAAAATGTTTACTTTTATTGTAGATACATTACATTAATACAACTCTATCCTAGGATTTATTTAGCTTTGCATTTGAAGTAAATCAGATGTTCACCATTTCATCCAATCGGGAGCATAGTGACATCTCTGTAGCAACTGTATAAGATATAAGCTCTCAATTCAGTGAAACTGCAACAGCTGATATGTGTCATGAGCAATACTAAATAAATCATACTATATCAAGAATTTTGCCATCCATTGTTGATTCAAAGTGGTCTTAATGTCTCTCTCTTTGTCATCTCTGTATTGTTTCTAATGTAAAACACAATAAATTAGTTTAATTACATAAATAAATAACAAAATCTTGTGATAATTAGAAGAAAATGAAAATTCACATTGGTACCCGCACTGCATAGAAAGTACGCCAATGAACACTTTCCAATGGAAATACAATCGTCTAGTCACAGCAGTAAATCTTGTGCAACTGAGTATTGAAGAGGATGCAGCTGAATGCCTTCTGCGAGGTTAGGTGAAATGTCAGAATGTGTGCTAATGTTATCTGGCACCTATGGCGATAACAGTTCCAGTGGCGTACAAAGTACGCCAGCGCGATTAACTAAGGGTTAAGCAATTGTCTGTTTCATTTTGTAATTTGTTCATTTGAAACACTTTATCATATCCATTTTTTACAGCTTGGACCTTGATGCTTGGATTAATGATCCACCATCTGAGAGTTCAGAGGAAGATGATGATGATGATTCGGCTGCAGTCCTGCGTGGTATCAACACAACAGATATATTTGTGAAGTCCGATCGTATAGTTGATGGGTATTATGGGTTAAATAACAAATCCGACAAAACTCCTGAACCAACTGAAGAAGAATTAGAAATGGTGATTATGGCCAAATGATTTGTTGTCATTGAGGACTTCATTTTAATTATATAAATGACTTTCTGGTTAATGGGAATTCATTATAATTGACCAAATGATTTTGTTACCAATGGAAATTCATTATAAATTATAAAGTTATAGCCCAATACAAATGCAATACACATCAGTTTGTGTTTGTTATTCACAGATACGTATAATCAATAGTTTTGTTTTGTTCATAATGGATGTGATTACTGAGATGTATAGTGCAACTAATTATGATATGATATGTAGTTTTAACCAATCACATTTACTTGTAAGAATTCTGAATTTGTGCAACTAATAACCTAGTAATGATTGTTTTTTATTCAGATTTTTGCACTACATATATAGAATGTTTGAGTGATGGTGATTGATTGATTGATTGATTGACATTGGAAAAAATTAATCTGAAGCTCTCAAAGAGTTTGGAGTATTCTTGTATAAACAAGATCTAAAGCTCTCATTTACACAGGAAAATAGGTGTATAAATAATGAAGATTGATGAATTTATTTTCAATATTTCACAATTATCAAAATTTATATTACACACGTTTTAAAATGGTATTAAAGCTAAATCTTATGTAGAAAAGAGGAAGTGTTTAAAAAAGAGGCATTATCCCAAGATCTTGTAAATAGAATTTAGTTTTGAGAGTTTTGATATTATTTCATGTTTTTGTAACAAATTGGAATATGTACTCTAATTAAAATTTGGATCTCTTATCATTATTGCGTTTGGAGCCAATTCATTAAATTGACCTGAAAGCTGTTTTTTGCATTAATTATTGTTTTGTGTTACTTGCGATATAGTAAGTGAGAAGTATGAAGGAGTTGGAAAAATGTGATAAGTGTTTGTATGTGCTGTGAAAGGTTTTAAATGTGAATTGCAAATATGGAATGTGGTATTGGTGTAATGTCAAAATGTTAATTAATTTTAAAAATAATTTCTAACATGTTATAATGTTCCATTTTTTCCAGCGCCGTACTGCCAGAAAGTTGGAGCAAGCAAACAATCCTCATTATCTCAAGTCACGTGCCAATACCAAAGTAAAGAATGACTTAAACAAGAACTTGTCAGAAGATTTCTTTGATGTGCCTGTTGCTGAGATTGAATTGCCTGTTTCATTGAAAGTTACAGGTATGTTTTTAGCGAACGTATTATTGAAAAAAATACTAATGGTATGCGCTAAAATCAAGAGTTTTTGAGATAAGAAACATGTATAAAGGAAGATTAAAATGATTTGGACGATACTGAAATGTATAATAGTGAATGTTCTAATATTAGTGATATTAAGCTATTCACTGCTCTGGCCATCTTCATATATGGAAAATTTCTGTGCCTGAGGCCTCTGAACATTTGAGCATGTGCAGACAGGATGTCACTGGGAGCCACTGGACGTATAAATGTGCTAGACCATTCTACTTCTTATCATGCTTTTTACAAGTCAATTGATTTTTGAAATGATTTTAGTGGTAAATTAATATCTTGATGCTACTATGGTTTGTTTCTCCTGCATTTGCATGGGTTTTTGCTAGGATACAATTGCTTATTGTGGGGTTCAGTACCCTGTATGTAGGAATGACCGAAGTTGGTTTCTTAAACTCTTTATGTATCAATAGAGTGTTATTCAAGGAAGGTTGTCTTTCTCTCCAGGGTTTGCCTCACAAAGATAAATTTATGGTCATACTGACACTTTCCTATCACTTGTCAAACCTGGCCAGATGCTGGAGTCCTTGAAGTCGTTAGGTCTTCCCTTGCACATATTTTCTTTTGACTGTTGTTATTTGCTTTGAGTTGATCGAAGTTTTCTTTTCCTAACTGCCTTCAGTTATTATTGGATTTGCTCCATAATCTGGAAATTACCTGATAAATGCTTAACTCAGCCTGGTTGACGGGCTCAGCACTGATTGGCACCAGTGCCACTTCATATTATGCACACTGTTACTCACTGAAGGTCTGCCTGTAGCAGTCAAAAGGTTAAGATTGCAACAGAAGAGGTTTACAGTGCCTTGAGATTGAATCCAGTATATTTTTAGTATGCTGATATATTTTTGTGTAGTTATCTCAATTATTGATATTTATTCTGGATTTTTTTAGTATTGTTTCCATAATGCTTGTATTGGCAATATTTATTGGCATTGTTGACATAATTGATTATTCATGGTATTTGTATTAAATACC
This sequence comes from Gryllus longicercus, assembly GCA_038098605.1. Lineage (NCBI taxonomy): Eukaryota > Metazoa > Arthropoda > Insecta > Orthoptera > Gryllidae > Gryllus > Gryllus longicercus. The sequence goes on from JAZDUA010001154.1 coordinate 94,399, forward strand.
AATATACTTGTTTAAATCAAGAATTAATTGGTCAAAAGCAGAAGTTCCTCCAGAGTTAAGAAGCAGAATTGATGATTAGAAAACCCAAATGTGCACATATGAATACTTCATTTGAACATTGCCAACATGTCAGGTTCTCCTTCGCTGTGGTGGTTGAGTCTTTAGGATGATGATATATATTGTCTAAGGCGATGAAATTTGTTATTACAGAAATAAAAGGATGTTCTTTTGTTGTAGGGCTTGCGTCCCCTGATAGTTATCTTAACTTAGATAAGAGGAATAAAACTCAGAAGAAAAAGAAAAAGAAAGGCAAGAAAGGTATGTAAATGCTTCAATTTTCAATGCTTGAACCCATTGATCCGATTATGGCTATAAATACTAGAGAAAGTCAAATGAGAGTAGTTCAGACAAATCTTGAATACCAGAGGACACTTAAATTGTTAAAATGGACTCTTAGGCAGTAGTTATTGTCAGATGATAGTTCATTTTCTATTGATTGAAACACTGTACATGAAGAGTTCTTTATAATATTACTTGAACATGTTTTCAAGATTCATATCTCACTTTAGTCTGGCATAATTTTGTAATATAGTTTAATTTATTTGAAGTCAAATGGAATATTTTTCTGTAAAACAATATGGCTTTATTTATAAGGATTTAATTTGGTGTAATATTAGAAAATATTTATTTGTTAGTGAGCTAGGTTATCACTCCTCCTAAGTGTCTCATTACTTATTTTTGGAATCAAAAGTTAATACTACTATCAAGAAAGTTCTATTTCACCATGCTGAGAAAATATAAAATCTTCTGTTATTAATTTTTAATTGTAATAATTGTAGAAAAGAATAATAAGTAAAATTTGTTAAACTGTATAAGTAATACATAGTAAGTTTATGTAAGTAAGGTCCAACTCTTGAAGGTTGTAAGAGAAAAAAATCATCATTCTTTTTTAACCAAAAATGCATTTTCTAAAGATTTGTTTGCACTCTTTTGACAAAAAATGTGATTTTCCTACACACCTTTTTTCACTGGCAATTTCACTTCCATTTTACAAACACTTATTCCGGATATGATATAACCACATGAGTATTCATTTTTAGTTATTTGAGGTGGAGACTGTGCAATGTAAATTTTATAGGATTGCTGGTCATGCTAAATGCTATGGGTTTAAATCACCCTTTTACATCCCAGGAGTATAGTGAATTAGCAACATCTCTGATGGCATCACTTGCATCTATATGATTTCTCTTAGAAATCCTATAGAACATGCTTCTTGTTCTGTATAAACTAATTAGAGGAATTGTGGATTGTCCTCTATTATTTAACAAACTAAAATTTCAAAATTGATGTATTGATTTGTGTGATGTTGTTTTGTATTTGTAAATTACTATTACTCCAGCACTTTATATTGTAGTAAATTGTGGACAAATTCCCTTTTATTTATAAATAAATAGATAGATAATTTTGTAACTTACAATTTTCTGTCATTAAAGAACGAGATGCTTCTACTGATGAGGAAGATGATAGCTATCCTCTGCATGTTGTTAATACGGATATAGGAGAAATGCCAGAAGGGGCCCAGCTGTCTGATGATGATGAAGATGGTGATTCAAGGCCTAACGATGATCCTCATAAAGCGTTAGATATTAATTTGGATGAGTAAGTCAAGGTTCTATTCATTATGATATGGTTATGCAGAATGATTGTTTTATTGAGAACCAATAATTCTTTTATGTTGTAGGCCTCTTCGCGATGAAGAAAAATTACCTATTCGCACTCACCATCTTCCAGACCCTGTAAATCATATTATTAAATCCAAAAAGAAACACCACAAAGAGAAAGATAAAAATAAGGATAGAAAAGAGAGATCAAAAGAACACAGGAAATTAAAGAGTAAGAGCAAGAATAAAGATCGAAATCCTATTGAAGATGAAAAGCTGGTAGGTCACCTTTCTGAAATATAAAACTGCATTATACGTTTGAGTGAAATGTAATGTTGTTACAACTTATGAGATATTAATGGAAGAAAAAGATGAAAGTTGTCTTTCTTTCAGTTGTAGCAAGTGTGGTTGCATTTGTAAGTACACATTGAACTTTCAGTAAACGGGCCTCAGTTTCATTCCAGACAAAGAGGCTTAACTTCCCTTTATACAATGAGCATTTGGAAACAAGCAGAAAAACTGTTAAACAAGCAATATTATTTATTGCGTTTCCAATATACAAAGATGCAAAGTACTTGTACTATGCTAAGCTGATGTTCTGTTGCTGTTTTCCCACATTTCCTGATGGCTGTAACATACCTTTCTCCAACCATGAAATGTCATTTCATTGAACAGTATGTAGCCTGGGATGGGGACTGAAGTTTGAATGTCTATTGAGGGTGCCGTTAAGTTTTAGGGCATGTCGTTCTGTGGAGCATGAAATCTGGTGTATGTACTCTGGGCGGGTCAAGTCTATGGATGCCGAGTCTGGTGGTGTTATCTGGGGGGGGATAAATCTTGTTCCTTTATGGAGTAAATTACTGCCCCTAACACGTGTAGTCAGAAACCACATACCTTTTTTCTCTGCCAGACTGTGAAAGGCATGTAGCAGAATATAGAATATGCGTGGTCAGACGGAAGAGCAGGCCTAATGGCCTGAGTCACACCACATAAAATAAGGCATCATTGAATTGAATTGACAATGGCACTTACTGTGGTTCCCCTCTCTGACACTAAAGTGGCCAACAGGCCAGTGTTTGTTGTATACTTACCAGGTTTGAACTAGTGCATCTTGTAAGTCCCCTGTGCCAGCTGGTAATTAGCCAGAGGAGGGATCATGTCACTAGCAGGTCAGGAACTACGGATTGGTACTACTCAGGTGTAATGTGTACATGCCTCTTATGCATGTTCCTATATTATCGGAACGGATTAGGAACAAAGGGATGCACACACAGTGGGAAGGGAGGGTGGGTCAACCCAGCATGCACACACAGGTGCCACCATGCCTATACGCAGAATTCGAACCTGCAACCTGCCGAACTGAGCTCTCTACTGAACTCATGCCTTAGTGACCTTGCTCGCCGGGGTAGGCATTTTAGCTTGTCTACATATTGACTCCTGTTCCTAAAGTGAGACAGCATTTCCCCCTGCAAAGATGACAATTCCATCTACCATTATAATATGCTTGGTGCTTATATACCATGCATATTATATGCGTGGTGTTTGCTGTAGCCTGAGCATGCTTCTGAAATGTCCTTTGACATAGTTTCAGGGACAATCCAAAACTTTAGTGATAATCATGTATCAAATATCTGTTATTCTTGGTGTGTTAGTTCAGAGGCCAACACTAATTAGGCATAGTGTTAACATAGTTTTTAACAAACATATGTGACACTTTGTTTTTCTTTCTTTTCTGAAGGTATTACAAAATGAGAAAAGAGATGCATCAACTTCTAGGATATTTTTTATATCATGTTTATTATTATGATTGAAATAAAGGTAATTTAACCTGTGTACTGTACAGGCTGCAGTTTCTGATATCTGTTGAAGCATGATGAAGTAAAGAACAGAAAATTAACAAAGAAAATTATTCATGCTCTTCGTTGTTGAATTGTTGGAAAGAGAACATCACATCATCTGGTTTAAAAAAGGACCTGATTTAAACACTTCCATTTATTTATTTTTTAATTTATTAAATATTGCTAGCAGTAAAAGAAGCTGATATACACAAATTCCACAATTATGTATCAAATCATCAGTTATCACAGTTATGTGTTCACTGCAACTTATTGATTGGGCATTGGGTTGCATGTGTTCACTTCAACTCGTAAAACTATTCGTCAAATTCGTCAATATCCTACATTTGCACTAGTATTTTATCATTTAAAGAAAAGAAGAAGAAAAAAATGCAAATTGTGACAAGCTCTTTCTAATCAATGAATGCTCACAAATAATAGATTCTATGAAAAGATGAAACACAAATTCTCCATTTTCATGAAATGTGCAAAATATGCCCCTATAATTACATGAATGTGCATCAACAGAAAAATATGCACTAACATATTAATCTACATAGTATCCCATTGGAACCAAAAGTTAAGAAAATTCACTTAGCTATACCCTGAAGCGCCGGGCAAAAATTAGCAAAATTATAGGTATCCGCTCACTACTTATGACCAAGGGTATCTTTGGAGAGATGCAGATTCTAAATTCTCTCTTTTAGCAACTTACTGGTTGGTACTATCTTATCTGCCATAAAACCAGTTTTCAATTTTTTTGGACTTTGCGTGCTTTTCCATTTGTAACATTGATTGTATCTGAATGTTGGGTTTATAAAATAAAATTAATAAATGTTTGTAAATAAGTATAAAGAAATAAAAGTTGGTGTGTGAGGATCCTTAAACTGTAGATGAATGGGAATCATTTATCGTTGCTTGATAAATGGTATTGATCTTAACTTAATTATTCAGTTACTGGTAACCTATTCATGTAAACTTTCTTGAAGGAATAAAAGCTTGAAATATTAATTCTGTTTAAATTCTTGTTTAACAATATATTCTCTGAATTTTACAGCATGGAGGAGACAATTTGGATCTTTGGTTGGGGCATGATCCTTCTGGTTATCAACCAGTCACATCTGATGGAGAAAAACAAGCAATGACATCAGAGAAGCTGCCAACAAATTCTTCCAGGTCAGAAAAGGGAGCTGGCGAATCAGTGGGGTCTTTGGGCAAATCTAGCAAAAAAGAGAAGAAGCGATCAAAGGAACTGAAAAAGGAGAAGAAGAGTTCCCTTAAAATGAAGGAAGGCTACGAGGAGGCTGCTGGCATCTCCACTCCTTCCAAGGAGGTCATCAGTGATCTTCAGGGCCAAGGGCTCGCCGACCTTCAGGGCCACAGTCTTCCTTCAGACTTGCCTGTGGATCCTCCTGGTGGCCTTCCGCATGTGGTGACTTCCTATACAAAATTTGCTGGTGATAAGACTTTGCAAATGGTTAGTGTTCTTCTCAGTTTAACTAAAACTTTGAGATATCTTATGGTGTGAGCAGATAATTTTTCTTTATAAAGAAATTTAAAGTTCATATTGTAATCAACCTTAGATTTAACTTGTTAATACCCAACATAATTTTGTGTGTTGTACTTGCCCAGTGTCATCACATCCATGTTTGCAGTCATTGATGGGCTCTTTAGTAGCATTTGCCCACAAGTTTTAGTGCCTAACCATTGTTATGTTGCTAAATTATACTTCTAGAGCATTCCAAAATCCCAAACGCTGGTTATATGAGCATTTTTTTTCTAGAAGTAGCAAAACTGTTAGACCTTAGCTGCATATGCCCCGTCAACTTCAGCACAGACCAACCACCATTTGCTTTACATTAGCCTCTTCCTCCAATTTAACTATAGGCATGTAGCAGACAAGCATAGTTTTATAAGAAGATTCAAGTTGACGCAAGTAATGTATACATACTAGTCAGGAGTGTGCAATACTTTAGTGATCTTGGCTAAATCGATATCTAATAGCAGTATTTGAGATAAGAAAGAATGAAAGAAACTTCCCCATTTTTTGGACAATGTGAATTAATGAGTTATATGAATTGAAAGTTTTATCTCAATATGATAACAAATTGGAACAATAAGGTTGTTAAACATTTATTTGTTATATAAGGATAAAAAATTGCTCTATATAAGGAAATGGTCTGTTAACTGTTGGACAACTGTTGTAATACAAGAGCTGAAGCCATGTTATTTTCAGTAAAAAATATGATTGTCACAAAATATTTTCTTTATCTATGTAAATAAATTAGTTGAAATAGATTCAACTATTTAACTTGAACAATACAACTTCTCTGAAAGAGGTATTCTTAACAAACATAATTACATTAACAATTTCATGGTGATTAAAATTTATTTTGAATTTATAGGCATTTACACCACAGGACATATATATGATATGTACATTAAAGCTCTGCATTCTGTGGAAAACTACCACCCCTGGCAGACCGGTTTCCTATCATCGCCTAAGAGTGTATTCTCGACCACTTTCCACTTTGCTCTCTGAGTAATGATGGCTTATTGGGTATAATGAGTGTTCACTCTTGCTCCCTTCATTGCGCATTCTGTGCCTCTGGATTCTGGTACAAATTCTACCATTCATGACATTGGCAGTGTTTGTTAAATAGAATTTACTGAAAATAAATTACATTTCTCCCTAGGTGAATTCCTGTGTCAATCTCACTGAGATGAGTAAAAACACAACTCTTTTGGATGAAGTGATATAATTTCCCCACTCATTGTTTCAGTTCATTTAATTAAAGTTTTAAATGAAAGTAATTATGCAAAATTACATAAATAATTTATTTTTTAAATATATGCGTATATAATTATTTTGAGCGTCTGTATACACATTCCAATTGATATTTGCAAAATAAAATCAGAATTTCAATGACACAATCTTCTAATAAGTATTATTTTTTTTGTTTATTCAGGAAGATGTACTGAGTTTTCACGCATTATTTCTTCATCTTCCTCTCCATTGCAGTTTCCTAATTTCTTGTTCTGCATGGTCTCAGCACTAATTCCTTATTGATAATTCTTTTGCATGGTAACAGGCGAATGTGAACTGCAAACGTGTCGCTGGAAAGAGTAGCTGAAGATACAACTGAAGGCAACTGATGCAATGGCCAGGCGCCACTCAGCCATTGGCTCAATTGCTCCAAAATTCACAATAGCAGTAGGTGTGGAAAGTGCCTTGCCAGTCTTACGAAGAGATAGGACCCCAAGTGGCAATCGGCTGATTTTTAACAGAATGCAGAGGTCTAACATACATGTCACAAGATGTGCATGCCACAAATAGATTTTGATACACTGTTATTTTATTCATAATTGAGATTATTGTAAATCCAGATGTAAATTAAATAATAGTATTTCAATATTAAAGAATCAAAATTTGTAAGTACTGTTACTTAGCTCACAATTATATTTTTATAAAATGTTCTTCATAAACAAATATGGCTGGAGCCAAAACAGAAATTTAAGTGTGCCTCAGTATTTATTACCTTTGTTAAATAATTTTCTCACTTACATTCAGTACAAATACAAATTGTAATTGTATAATTGAGTATGGAAATCAAACTTTTCTGTGGGTATGGTGTGAATTTATTTGATATTTAGTATCAGTTTATCCATATCAGTCCCTGTCTTATGATTCCAGATGTATGAATGCAGATTGCTACCTCAGGAGAGCAACCAAATAGTTCTCTCTGTGTTATTGAGTAACCAAAGTCAGTCACTTGTTAAAGAACTAGACTTTAGTGTTTGTGATACTCTAGCGATCAAATTAATTCGTGGGGTAAGTACACAGCAATTTTTCACTGTTCCAGAAAAGTATATTGGGCTTTTCAAAGGTTTTGATATGAACTGAAATGGAACAACTGTAATAATACATATCATCTGTTCTTTTTACTTGCTTGCCCTTACTTTGAAATAAGAGAATGTATTGTAATCGTGCATTGGAAAATTTTTGACACAAAAACTTGTATTGTCAGCACTTGTGGTGGATTTATCTCTGCAGTCTCTCCACTGATCCTTCTCATTGCGTAATTTCAAATATTGTACTTCGAATTGTTAATAATATCAATCAAATTGCAATAATTTTGAAATTATGCATCCAAATATGCAACCTAATTAACATTCAACTTCATTTTAATAGATTGTTACTAAATTACTTTTCTTTATTGTGTATTCTATCTATATTATTTTTATTCAATGCTGTGTTCTCTTCCTTATGTTTCAACCCTTACAACCTTTGCCCAGCTATTGTATTATTTCAAATTCAAGGTTTGGCGTCATGCTCCTCCTCTTATATTTTTCTTTTCCCTTATTTTAACTTAGCCATTATTTACTTTTGTTTAAAGCAACTTAATTATCTTTTTGTTTTTGTCACATTTTTTCCTTCTCAGTACTGTGGTAGTAACTATTGCATATCATTCATTCAGATGCTATTGCCATTGTGTTTTGTCAGGTAAGTATATAAAATAGTTTTTACCATGTGCAGGACTGTGGTAACCAATATGGAATCAAGTTGCATTTCCAGTTGTCACCTGGAAGTACAAGCGAGGCGCAGTTTGCATTTGAAGTATCAGACGTTACCCAGCCTCAAAAACTTCGAGGAACTTTGACTTATATTATTGAGGTGAGTTTCTAAGAATGAACTTTTTCTTTCAAACCACAAATTTAGTTTTTAATATTGGTAAGATGTGTATGTAATTGAGTAATTTAGAATTATTGTGAGTGAATTTTACCATGTATGCAGTTTACTACAAAAAGAGTTGAAATCTTGTTTTGAAGTTGAGTAAGTTCAAAATTCTCTCGTGTATCATATCTCAACACACCATTGGAAGAGGCCACAAAAACATAATGGCTATTGTACTCACTCTATTTGAATGTAGCAGGGTTTATATCTTGGTTTATCCATGTAGATTTTGTGGTGAGAGTAGTCTCATGACTGGTATCCTCCGCATTCCTACATTTCCCTTACCTTTCATTCTCCCTACTCCTCCTCCATTCTCTTTACTCACCATGACATGTCATCTGTCGTTTCATTATCATTGTCATGAGGATCATCATTGTCATCAGATAATATGAAGAGTATTGGTTTGTTTATTTATTTATTTACTTATTTATTTATTTATTTATTTAACGTATTTACCTGATTATAAAGACAGCCCCATGAATTTGAAAAGATCTCCTGAGATTTTTTACTAATTCTTACTATTTAGACGAAATAAAATCACATTGTTTCTTCCACAATCTCCCTCCCTCCCTCCCTCCCTCCCTCTCTCCCTCCCTCCCTCTTTTCCCCTCTCCCCCCTCCCTCTTTCTCTCCCTCTCTCCCTCCCTCTTTCTCTCTCTCCCTCCCTCCCTCCCTCTTTCTCTCTCTCCCTCCCTCCCTCCCTCGCTCTCTCTCTCCCTCTCTTTTTTCTTTCTCTGACAAAATACCGTTGTGTTTGCAATCTTGCAAAAAACAATCATTTCACACCCTTAACACTAGAAAGCCTGGCTTTATCAATACCCCCTAGAATGCCCAGCAGGGTCGTATCGACTCCAAGCCTTCAATGTTCCTTATTTAAAGGTAATATTGTAAAAATATGTATCTTCTTCACTATAACATTAATAAAAACAATAATTTAGTGTATAATACAAGTTCTATGCCACAACTTAAATATATTTTAAACGTTTGTTGTCATTACTGATCTTTGAAATGGACGCTAAAGAAACATGCTAAACAGAATGCGCAAGTAAACAAGCAAAAGTTTGCTTAAAAGTAAATTTTAATAATAATATAAAAATGTTATAAACTTTTAATATTAAATAAGACTAGTTTCACATGTGACCCCAAAATATATTAGCTTGCAATGTACTTCCCATACTATCTCGCAATGTGTCAAATTGTGAAATATTTTACATATGTTGGTTTCTCAGTTATCGGTGGTTTGATTCAAATCATAAAGAATTAATTTATTTTGTGAAATCTCTATGCATGTTTGGATTAAAGAGTCTAAGTATTTAAATTAAATTTAAGTCTTGTATTCATATTGAGTGTACTGTTTATTTGGATTTTTTTTTATAGTTTGAATTAGTCTTTTTTTTAATATGTATTCAAAACAATAATATTATTATGGAAGAAGTTGTTTTCCATTGTTTACTGTTGAATGAAATCATTAAGAGTGCCTTGTCCTTTAGATGTCTGATGGAATTGCTTCTCATGAGAAACTGGACTTCTCCCTGCTGCTGCCTTGCTCTAGTTTCATGATAGGCCGCTTGCCCCATAGAGACACGGTCACAGACTTATTACGAGGGGGACAGTTGACACATCGCAATTCCTTTGCTGTTAGTCCTGTGAATAGAGATTTCTCTCAGGTAAGACCACATGAAATATTTAATTTGTATTATCATTTGCATTAGTTTTTATTTTAGTCTTATTTTATCATTTTGGGTAGTCCAGTGTAGCTTTTCCCAACAAACGTGAATCGGTAGCCTGGTTCATTTGTGATGTATCCTGATTTGACACTAGATTGAGAGTGCCAACCAATGTATGTTTGGGCTGTAATAGTGAAATAGATATTTTTTAGTCACAATAAATGTTCTTTGATATCATATACTCATGCTATGTGTTCATAATAAATTTCAAGTGAACATTAAATGAGTAAAACAGCCATTTACATATAAATTTGAAGATTATTCATTACACATAGTCTTTCAGGAGACAAGTGCAGAGTCCCAAAAAATTACTTGTAAAATTCATAATAAAATTAATTCGTAATTTCCTCATAACAATAACATTGACATAATTTATGAAATGTAATTAATTTAGGCTGTTTCATTCTAATTACCATAAAAAATTTATAATATAGGTATATAAATGTAAAATTGATTATTTGATTTCCATGATGATGATTTCTCTAAAAATTGAAGAGCTTAGTGCAAGAAGGTGTTGACAAAAAAGGTTAATCTTTACTTCATTAGGTTCATTCTCCTTGGCTTACATGAGATTTTTGACATAAAAATAATAATGGTACTGCAAAACCACCTTAATTCTGAAAATTGTAAAGTTTCATTGCAGTTTTATATCCAAGTTATTTTATGGCCTTGTTTCCTCGCTTCGCGTTGTGCAATCAGTGTTGGCGGCGAGGTTCCAGCCTTCGACCTCCGCGATTGACATAAAACTACATTGAATATGGCCAATGCAAGCTTTGTCAAAAATATACTTGCAGATATATAACTGCACTCTTTATCCTTCCTGCAATTGCTACAAGCACCACCACACTGAATAGTGTATGGAAGTAAAGATTAACAAGATAAAGAACATTTTGGTAAACAACTTCCTGCACCGAGCTCTACCAAGAAAAAATACATGTTGTAACTCACCTTGGACATCAGCTAAGCAAGGGAAGCAGCAAAAAATTGTAAACTACTGAATTTGCCTGATTTGTATATTTTAAAATGGCTCTTTTAATACAACTAAAATTAATTTAAATTGTAGAACCTAGTTGTCTTTTAATTACAATTGTTGAGTTTTGTTATAGCTAGGAAAATTTGCGTGACAGTACTCATTATTTTATTGAAAAATGTTCCCCAGTTCTTGGATAAAAATTGTTCATGAAGTTTCAGGCATTTAAAAATAATTAATTTTAAGTGCTGTGTCTTCAGACTGAGAATACCCATCCTGGATATCTATTGAATCCTCTCAGATCCTCTAGTATCCTTCTGTCTTCTTAACGTTTGTTGTAATGAATTCCCTCATCCCCCCTAAGATCAGACTATCCCATAGACCCATCCGAGGATGTATAAACTGTGTGGGAACTGATTATGGATAAATGGTTTTCAGGATATGATGTATGTTAAAGGGTGTCATGCCATTCATGAACATATAGTCGACTCTGGTTATAGTGAACTTATGTCGCTGGTCTCGTTTCACTTACGTTACAAATAAGCACAAAAAGATTCAGGTTTTGTGAACTCTGAACCTAGGCTACAATGAACATAAGATATACGTCTTGGAAATTAATTCCCTCCTGGAAAAAAATATATCGCTTTAGGATCACTCTTAGGTAACTAGGCAGCTCACATGTAGGTGGTGGGAAGTGCGCGATTGCCACAGCTTCACACCCTGGTGGCACCCACTGCACCATGCGGAAAAGTGATCTGTTTCATTAACTGCTCACGCCACACCGCTACCGAAAGGATGTTGTATGTTATTAGGCAAGTAAAAGGGCCTTCAAAGTGTGGGTTGGTGTTCCAACAGTGCAAGAGGCATTGAAAGGGTGTCAAGACTACGTTATGTTACTTACAGACAGTGGACAATGCAGAATCGAGTATGGAGAGAGAACAAATGCTGGAGAAGGATCTAGAGAAATTACTAATAAAAATGTATGAGGCAATCATTTGAAAATAATTGACTTTTAAGGTCAAATAAAGATATTGAAATGTTCAGTTGGTGCTGTTAATGCATTTTGCTGTATCTCTCTGTTAATAAAATCAATAATTGTGGAGAAATTCTATTTAATTTTGACATCATCAGATATAGTGAATCAAAAATGTTGGTCCCCAGAAGTTCACTGTTACCAGAGTTGACTGTATGATGAAAATATCCATGCTTCACATGAATTTGAACCCATCTGTGGTGTAACACTTACCTCAGTATGCTAACCCAAGTTCTTGTGGCTCCAGACTGTTAGCACAGGCATTATTTTTGTTTTTGTTTATTTTTTAAGAACTCTCTGGTATAAATCCTTAACGAAGGTTGAAAAATTTTAATCTGAAAATTATGGACCCATTGGTCTAACATGAATGTCAGAAAACATTTCTTATTGTAGGCAAGTCACTAACGCTGTACCATGGGGGCCAGTTCTTTATCAGATTCTTTTACTTCCTTGTATTTGTTGTATAGAAAAAAATATGTAATTTACAACAACAACAACTACTACAACCACTCGATATTTTGTCGAAAATACAAGTTTTGCGATTCCTGTTTTATTTAAATATCAGTTGCCATTCGTCCCCGTCCGTCTTTGCCAGTCCGTCCCCATCCGTCCCCATCCGTCTTTGCCGGTCCGTCCCCGTCCGTCCCTGCCTGACGTAACGACTTCACACCCACCCAGCAACATAACTTTGAACAAATCCACCATATGTAACCTCATATCCTCATTAAATAATTGGGCCAAAGCCCTTGACCCTGGTAAACCATTAGATGTGATGTGTATTGATTAAGCCAAAGCTTTTGATGGAATACCTTGTGAAAGATTACTTTTCATACTTCACTTCATCAGAAGTAGAGGAAAATTACACTCATGAATACTGTTGCAACGTATAGGATCCTGAATTGAATATACAATATCCACAACTTGAATGGGAAATTTGTCAGAGCCACTGACAGTAGACTTTGACATCATCTGAAGCATTACATGGACTTGTATTTGGAAGCATTTCCTCATTAAAAGGGTTATCAACAGTTGGAATTGTCTCTCATGTGAATGTGTTTTCGCCAGGACAGTTGAATCCTTCAAGGGGAAGCTGGATTGCAGTCTTCTCCAATAATGGGGAATGAAGGGGAATTCATTATTCAATTGGATAAAGCAGAAAAACAATTGTTGATATTAAATTTGACTACAGATGTGTATGATGTAATTTACTTGCAGACATTTAATTGATGTGTTGACTTTCTATATAAGGTTTGGCTGCTGCCATTATAAATAATAAAAATTTGCTATTTAGCTGTATTTTAGACTTTAGCTTGTATTTTAGACTTTAACTTGTATATGCAATGTGTTTGTTGTTCGAAGTTTACTTTTAAGATTCTTATTTGATTTTAGATTAAATAATTGTTTCTTTTCCAGGTGCTGTCATTGGTTTGTTTCCGAAGTCATTTTACTTTAGTGGAGCAAGTTGAAAAGACTGCCTCTCTTTACAGCCGTTCATTGCTTGGCCATCATGTTTGTTTGTTATTGAAAGCCGATGTAAGTAATTCAATTCCTTTTGTATACGTTTTTGTATACGTGTCTAAAGAATTTTAGGGTTTATTTATTTTTATGTGTTCAGAGTAGTTTATTAGTGCAATTATGTTTTGTTCATGTAAGTTACTACTTATATGTTTACATACTTTTCTCAGTTCTTTTGAAGCACTCATTTTATCCTTCATTTTACCTCTTTCCCTGCCAGGTTGTACTTTCTTGATTATATAGTAAGAAGAGAGAAAGAATTGTAATGCTACAGAAAAAAGTGCTCATTTTTGGAAAAAAATAGTTTTGGGATCACTGATTTCGAAAAAATTGACATTTCTACCTCCTGCATATAGTATATACCATTCTCATGTACATACTATACTCAAAATTCAATTTTTGATTGAATGTGATACCAAATAACTTGTTTTACTTAATATATCCATCTGTCTATGGACTCTGAATCTCCTAAACCATACATAGGATTTTCTCCAAAAAGAATATTCTCTAATCAGTCTGGTCATACTTGAGTCTGTGAATTTGAAATGGATCTTTTATTTATGTAACTTTTCGTTGTTACTGCAGCATCTGCTTGCATGGCGGCTGATGGTCTGCTCAGTCATAAGTGCCTTTTGGAGAACAACTTCCCCAAGCAAATCAGTTGAATTTGATACAGGTTTTATTGAAAGTTTGTTCTCACCGACTGGAATAACACAGATTTTTTGAAAGTTGGAAATCGGCAATTTGTTTGGGCATCATTCTACAACTATACTATTGAAGATAGAGATATTTTCCTTACTGAAATTTGTTCCAGGTACCCTACCTGAGAATGATGGAAACTCATGAAATTTTGTTTTTCAATATTTATTGGATGTGCTCTGTTTTATTCTTTTGTAAATGCTTCAAACCAATTCTGGCTATGTTTCTTACTTTTAGAGAGGTGTGAGTGGTTTTTTTTTGTTTTTGTTTTTTTTCGAAGCAAGTCAAGCCCTTAGTGAGTGAACTTTAGATACATTTTCTCAAATAGGGAATTTTCAGCACATTACTGCATGACAAACATCATAAATCATAAACTAGTAAAGATAATATAATTCTTTTTGCAGCATGTAACCCATGATTTGTCCTAGTGAATGAACTTGAATAGTATATCTGTCACTAAAAGTTACAGTTTTATGTACTGAAATGTCAGGAATTAATTTTAACAGTTTTTCTTTTTTTTTCTTTTCAAATAATCAAATCCTGACTTGGTTTTCGTAGTACCTTTACCATTCTAGTTCATTCTCTAGAATATTCATTTGTGATAAAGAAACAACAACAAAGATATCAATTTGTTTTAGATTTATGTTTGAAGTAAAAACCTGTATTTTTGGCAATTATTTATAAACAAATAAAAATATTTTTTTAAAAATTATTTGACCTCTAAAAGCATAAAGAAATCAAATGTACAAGGGTAAACAATATATACCCAAAATCCTAGATTTTTTTTTAGGTAGACAGCTACCTTAAAGATGGATCTTTAAATGAGTTCCTGTTCAACTTTTCGAAAATACGAGTAGTCATGTAATTGTGCCCAAAATATAGGCACTTTTTTTCAAAAACAACTCTTAATTTTTTCTTTAAATTTTCTTAATTTTAAGAAAAAGTTGCCTAGATTTTGCTCAAAATTACACGGAAACTACTCTTATTTTTGAAAAGTTGAACTTGAAGTTATTTTATGATCTGTATTTAAGAAACAGATTTCATTAAGGAAAAAACCTTTCTCTGCAATGTTAGAATTGTAAGAAGACACGTCAAAAACATTGCGAATTTTCAATTTTCATAAATATCTATGAAATTCCAGTCTGTGAAAACAAACTTTCAGTAAAATGTGTATCAAATTCAACTGAATTGCTTGTGGAAGTTGTTCTCCAAAAGTCACTTATGACTGAGTAGTCTACGAGGGTTGCCTTTGATTTTCGATGATTAATATTTGTTTTTGTTCTGTAATCCTGAAATATAACTTTATTGTATTCAGAATATTCCCCATGAAGATCTATACACTTTTGCATGCATTTGAACCAATTGTCGAAGCACTTTTGCCACTCTGATTGAGGTATCTCCAAAACATGCATTCTGAATGCAGCAACCGCTTCTTCAAGTGTCGGAAAACGTTGAACTCTCAGTTTGTTTTTTACGTACGGGAATAAAAAGAAGTCATTCGGTGCCAAGTCAGGACTATACGGCGGATGACTCATCAAATCGATGTTTTGGGTGCTCAAAAATGCAGTTGTTTGAGTCGATGTGTGAGAGTTCGCATTGTCGTGGTGAAGAGTTATCCGTCTTCGGCGGTTGGTTTTCCTGATTTCTTGGAAGACAGCTGGCAAACAAATCGTTGTGTACCACTCAGAATCGACCGTTCTGCGTTGTTCTAGTGATACGGTTGCGACATGTCCAGTTTTTCCGAAAAAAACAGGCGACCATCTGTTTGGAAGTGCTTCGTGCGCGAACAACTTTTGTTGGATTTTGCCCATCTTGAAACACCCATACAGTCTACTGCTGTTTACTTTCGGGGTCATACGTGTAAATCCACGATTCATCACCTGTCACGATGTCATAGACGTGTTTCGAAGCACCGCGATCGTATGTTTTGAGCATTTCTTTCGACCAATCGACACGAGCCTTTTTTTGAGCGATTGACAAATTGTGTGGGACCCAACGCGAACCAATTTTTTGACAGTCAAATGTTCGTGCAATATTGAATGTATGCTGGTCCCACTAATGCCTAAGGTTGTCTCAATCTCACGATAGGTCACATGACGATCTTGCAATATCAGTTCACGCACAGCATCAATGGTTTTCGGAACAACTGATTTTGGACGACTTTCGCGAAATTCGTCTTTGGAATGAACTACGACCACGATTGAATTCACCATACCATCGATAAACACTGGTCCTTGATGGAGCTTCATCGCCAAAAATTGAATTAAGTTCATCCATGCACTGTTGCTGAGTTAATCCACGTCGAAAGTTGTAAAAAATAATCGCACGAAAATGTTCACGATTTAATTCCATTTTTGGGCCAAGATGAATCTTGTAAGTTACTGTAAACAACACAAATAGCGCTCATATGTCAAAACGTTCTGAGTACGTATAACCTCAAAACATCCAACTTTACGATAGACCTGTCAGTTGCCAGATTGCAACACCAGGGTTTCCGAATCCCGAAACATAAAAGGCAACTTTCGTATCAGCCGCCACATGAGCAGATGGTGCAGTAACAATGAAGGTTACAACGGGTTGTATACTGCCCTTTTCAGCTCTGAGATTTTTAATGATAATTGTTGTTCCTTTTAAGATATCAAGAAAATTTTATAGCTTCTATAATATCCTGAATGCAATATTATTCCTGATTTTCATAAATTTTAAAAGATTTTCTTTCGAGTAATTGTGTTTTTAAAAAGTTTTTTTATTGTATGCCGAGAATATCACAATATAAAATTGGTATTTAATTAATAATTTTACTACATATCTTGTATATATTCACTAATTTGTAGGAATGTTTATAAGAGGGCAAACAAATTTAAGAAATTTAGGGATGCTCACAAGTAGTCTTGGATTTCAAGAGTGCATTGTTGCCGAACAATCAATTAGAAAATTTTAATATTGTACCTCGATGATGTAGGTACCATGGACACCAATATCCAAAAATATTTTTGAGTTTGAAGGAGTCTTGTCATAAAATCTACTTTTTTTGCATGGAATGACCCACTCTGACTGGGACTCACGGCCTCTAACTGGGCCGGACCTTTTCCTGTCAACCAATTTTGGGGTATTAAAAGCCCACAAAATATGCATTCTGACTACCCTACATATTGTATCTATGTACTTGGTGCTGACAGCCTGTGAATGAGCTCAGGCCTACAGGCATCGTCCCTGCTTTGCGGCTATGGGTTAAGGGGGTGGGGTCCATGTAGTCAGCACGTAGACATCCCCACGCCGTATTCCAGTCTTCTCAATCTGAGAAGTGAATTTTTACATCATCAAACAGCAACATATACTGGGACTTTGCAAGGAAAACACACACTATATATGATCTTGCCTCACCGAGAATCGAACCCGGGGCCGCATAGTGAAAAGCGAGCACGCTAACAGCTAGCCACGAGGTAATACCCAACATATTAGAGGAAGTAATTTACTACAAATTTGAACTGTTTCTTTACCATGGCCTGACGATGTGATTTTTTCTGTGTCAAATTCGTTGTTTTCCGACGCACAATTGCAATACTTTCTCTTCTTATGAAATCAGGTGAGAAAGTAAAATAGCACATGCTCACACAAACAAGATTTTCTCAAAAATTGCTCCAAATTTATCCTTTTATATTTTTGTTTGAATAGAACAAAAATACAAAATGGCATAGATATTTAATAAAACCACAGGAATTTAAAACATTACAAACATTAAAGCTTTTACATACCTGTCCTGCATTTTCGATATTAAAGCTAGAGATTTCTTTATGCGCAATCTATTCCTTGTTATTAGAAATTTCAATAACATATGTACACTTTTTAAATATATCAGTAGTTCATGTAATTCTGAATTATAATTTGGAAGAATCACTGCAACTTTAAGAATTTATTAGAAATGGACTACTTGTGGCACATGATTTATTGGCGTCAGGGAACCTCTCTTGCCTCATGATTCTGAGCTCTTAAGTCAAATCCCAGAGTATTTTTTTTCTCCTTTTGCTTTAACCCCGCTGTACTATTCAAATTTTGTATATGGCTGTACTGCTCAGGTCTATAAGACCTGGAAAGTTATTTAGCAATTAGTAAGTCAGCAATTAGTAAAAAGGGATTTAGCTAATAAGCTAGCAATTAGTAAAAAGGGATTTGTTGGATCTATCTATTTTTAAAATTGAATATTATACAATTATATATGTTAACATATTTGTTTACATTTGTTAACATTAACATTGTTTCCAAATATATTCCACTACTATGAAAAAGAAGCTACTTTGAACTTTTATATTATTTATTTAATAATTTATTAATTTTAAGAAAAAGTTGCCTAGATTTTGCTCAAAATTACACGGAAACTACTCTTATTTTTGAAAAGTTGAACTTGAAGTTATTTTATGATCTGTATTTAAGAAACAGATTTCATTAAGGAAAAAACCTTTCTCTGCAATGTTAGAATTGTAAGAAGACACGTCAAAAACATTGCGAATTTTCAATTTTCATAAATATCTATGAAATTCCAGTCTGTGAAAACAAACTTTCAGTAAAATGTGTATCAAATTCAACTGAATTGCTTGTGGAAGTTGTTCTCCAAAAGTCACTTATGACTGAGTAGTCTACGAGGGTTGCCTTTGATTTTCGATGATTAATATTTGTTTTTGTTCTGTAATCCTGAAATATAACTTTATTGTATTCAGAATATTCCCCATGAAGATCTATACACTTTTGCATGCATTTGAACCAATTGTCGAAGCACTTTTGCCACTCTGATTGAGGTATCTCCAAAACATGCATTCTGAATGCAGCAACCGCTTCTTCAAGTGTCGGAAAACGTTGAACTCTCAGTTTGTTTTTTACGTACGGGAATAAAAAGAAGTCATTCGGTGCCAAGTCAGGACTATACGGCGGATGACTCATCAAATCGATGTTTTGGGTGCTCAAAAATGCAGTTGTTTGAGTCGATGTGTGAGAGTTCGCATTGTCGTGGTGAAGAGTTATCCGTCTTCGGCGGTTGGTTTTCCTGATTTCTTGGAAGACAGCTGGCAAACAAATCGTTGTGTACCACTCAGAATCGACCGTTCTGCGTTGTTCTAGTGATACGGTTGCGACATGTCCAGTTTTTCCGAAAAAAACAGGCGACCATCTGTTTGGAAGTGCTTCGTGCGCGAACAACTTTTGTTGGATTTTGCCCATCTTGAAACACCCATACAGTCTACTGCTGTTTACTTTCGGGGTCATACGTGTAAATCCACGATTCATCACCTGTCACGATGTCATAGACGTGTTTCGAAGCACCGCGATCGTATGTTTTGAGCATTTCTTTCGACCAATCGACACGAGCCTTTTTTTGAGCGATTGACAAATTGTGTGGGACCCAACGCGAACCAATTTTTTGACAGTCAAATGTTCGTGCAATATTGAATGTATGCTGGTCCCACTAATGCCTAAGGTTGTCTCAATCTCACGATAGGTCACATGACGATCTTGCAATATCAGTTCACGCACAGCATCAATGGTTTTCGGAACAACTGATTTTGGACGACTTTCGCGAAATTCGTCTTTGGAATGAACTACGACCACGATTGAATTCACCATACCATCGATAAACACTGGTCCTTGATGGAGCTTCATCGCCAAAAATTGAATTAAGTTCATCCATGCACTGTTGCTGAGTTAATCCACGTCGAAAGTTGTAAAAAATAATCGCACGAAAATGTTCACGATTTAATTCCATTTTTGGGCCAAGATGAATCTTGTAAGTTACTGTAAACAACACAAATAGCGCTCATATGTCAAAACGTTCTGAGTACGTATAACCTCAAAACATCCAACTTTACGATAGACCTGTCAGTTGCCAGATTGCAACACCAGGGTTTCCGAATCCCGAAACATAAAAGGCAACTTTCGTATCAGCCGCCACATGAGCAGATGGTGCAGTAACAATGAAGGTTACAACGGGTTGTATACTGCCCTTTTCAGCTCTGAGATTTTTAATGATAATTGTTGTTCCTTTTAAGATATCAAGAAAATTTTATAGCTTCTATAATATCCTGAATGCAATATTATTCCTGATTTTCATAAATTTTAAAAGATTTTCTTTCGAGTAATTGTGTTTTTAAAAAGTTTTTTTATTGTATGCCGAGAATATCACAATATAAAATTGGTATTTAATTAATAATTTTACTACATATCTTGTATATATTCACTAATTTGTAGGAATGTTTATAAGAGGGCAAACAAATTTAAGAAATTTAGGGATGCTCACAAGTAGTCTTGGATTTCAAGAGTGCATTGTTGCCGAACAATCAATTAGAAAATTTTAATATTGTACCTCGATGATGTAGGTACCATGGACACCAATATCCAAAAATATTTTTGAGTTTGAAGGAGTCTTGTCATAAAATCTACTTTTTTTGCATGGAATGACCCACTCTGACTGGGACTCACGGCCTCTAACTGGGCCGGACCTTTTCCTGTCAACCAATTTTGGGGTATTAAAAGCCCACAAAATATGCATTCTGACTACCCTACATATTGTATCTATGTACTTGGTGCTGACAGCCTGTGAATGAGCTCAGGCCTACAGGCATCGTCCCTGCTTTGCGGCTATGGGTTAAGGGGGTGGGGTCCATGTAGTCAGCACGTAGACATCCCCACGCCGTATTCCAGTCTTCTCAATCTGAGAAGTGAATTTTTACATCATCAAACAGCAACATATACTGGGACTTTGCAAGGAAAACGCACACTATATATGATCTTGCCTCACCGAGAATCGAACCCGGGGCCGCATAGTGAAAAGCGAGCACGCTAACAGCTAGCCACGAGGTAATACCCAACATATTAGAGGAAGTAATTTACTACAAATTTGAACTGTTTCTTTACCATGGCCTGACGATGTGATTTTTTCTGTGTCAAATTCGTTGTTTTCCGACGCACAATTGCAATACTTTCTCTTCTTATGAAATCAGGTGAGAAAGTAAAATAGCACATGCTCACACAAACAAGATTTTCTCAAAAATTGCTCCAAATTTATCCTTTTATATTTTTGTTTGAATAGAACAAAAATACAAAATGGCATAGATATTTAATAAAACCACAGGAATTTAAAACATTACAAACATTAAAGCTTTTACATACCTGTCCTGCATTTTCGATATTAAAGCTAGAGATTTCTTTATGCGCAATCTATTCCTTGTTATTAGAAATTTCAATAACATATGTACACTTTTTAAATATATCAGTAGTTCATGTAATTCTGAATTATAATTTGGAAGAATCACTGCAACTTTAAGAATTTATTAGAAATGGACTACTTGTGGCACATGATTTATTGGCGTCAGGGAACCTCTCTTGCCTCATGATTCTGAGCTCTTAAGTCAAATCCCAGAGTATTTTTTTTCTCCTTTTGCTTTAACCCCGCTGTACTATTCAAATTTTGTATATGGCTGTACTGCTCAGGTCTATAAGACCTGGAAAGTTATTTAGCAATTAGTAAGTCAGCAATTAGTAAAAAGGGATTTAGCTAATAAGCTAGCAATTAGTAAAAAGGGATTTGTTGGATCTATCTATTTTTAAAATTGAATATTATACAATTATATATGTTAACATATTTGTTTACATTTGTTAACATTAACATTGTTTCCAAATATATTCCACTACTATGAAAAAGAAGCTACTTTGAACTTTTATATTATTTATTTAATAATTTTTTAATTTTAATAATTTATTAATTTTAAGAAAAAGTTGCCTAGATTTTGCTCAAAATTACACGGAAACTACTCTTATTTTTGAAAAGTTGAACTTGAAGTTATTTTATGATCTGTATTTAAGAAACAGATTTCATTAAGGAAAAAACCTTTCTCTGCAATGTTAGAATTGTAAGAAGACACGTCAAAAACATTGCGAATTTTCAATTTTCATAAATATCTATGAAATTCCAGTCTGTGAAAACAAACTTTCAGTAAAATGTGTATCAAATTCAACTGAATTGCTTGTGGAAGTTGTTCTCCAAAAGTCACTTATGACTGAGTAGTCTACGAGGGTTGCCTTTGATTTTCGATGATTAATATTTGTTTTTGTTCTGTAATCCTGAAATATAACTTTATTGTATTCAGAATATTCCCCATGAAGATCTATACACTTTTGCATGCATTTGAACCAATTGTCGAAGCACTTTTGCCACTCTGATTGAGGTATCTCCAAAACATGCATTCTGAATGCAGCAACCGCTTCTTCAAGTGTCGGAAAACGTTGAACTCTCAGTTTGTTTTTTACGTACGGGAATAAAAAGAAGTCATTCGGTGCCAAGTCAGGACTATACGGCGGATGACTCATCAAATCGATGTTTTGGGTGCTCAAAAATGCAGTTGTTTGAGTCGATGTGTGAGAGTTCGCATTGTCGTGGTGAAGAGTTATCCGTCTTCGGCGGTTGGTTTTCCTGATTTCTTGGAAGACAGCTGGCAAACAAATCGTTGTGTACCACTCAGAATCGACCGTTCTGCGTTGTTCTAGTGATACGGTTGCGACATGTCCAGTTTTTCCGAAAAAAACAGGCGACCATCTGTTTGGAAGTGCTTCGTGCGCGAACAACTTTTGTTGGATTTTGCCCATCTTGAAACACCCATACAGTCTACTGCTGTTTACTTTCGGGGTCATACGTGTAAATCCACGATTCATCACCTGTCACGATGTCATAGACGTGTTTCGAAGCACCGCGATCGTATGTTTTGAGCATTTCTTTCGACCAATCGACACGAGCCTTTTTTTGAGCGATTGACAAATTGTGTGGGACCCAACGCGAACCAATTTTTTGACAGTCAAATGTTCGTGCAATATTGAATGTATGCTGGTCCCACTAATGCCTAAGGTTGTCTCAATCTCACGATAGGTCACATGACGATCTTGCAATATCAGTTCACGCACAGCATCAATGGTTTTCGGAACAACTGATTTTGGACGACTTTCGCGAAATTCGTCTTTGGAATGAACTACGACCACGATTGAATTCACCATACCATCGATAAACACTGGTCCTTGATGGAGCTTCATCGCCAAAAATTGAATTAAGTTCATCCATGCACTGTTGCTGAGTTAATCCACGTCGAAAGTTGTAAAAAATAATCGCACGAAAATGTTCACGATTTAATTCCATTTTTGGGCCAAGATGAATCTTGTAAGTTACTGTAAACAACACAAATAGCGCTCATATGTCAAAACGTTCTGAGTACGTATAACCTCAAAACATCCAACTTTACGATAGACCTGTCAGTTGCCAGATTGCAACACCAGGGTTTCCGAATCCCGAAACATAAAAGGCAACTTTCGTATCAGCCGCCACATGAGCAGATGGTGCAGTAACAATGAAGGTTACAACGGGTTGTATACTGCCCTTTTCAGCTCTGAGATTTTTAATGATAATTGTTGTTCCTTTTAAGATATCAAGAAAATTTTATAGCTTCTATAATATCCTGAATGCAATATTATTCCTGATTTTCATAAATTTTAAAAGATTTTCTTTCGAGTAATTGTGTTTTTAAAAAGTTTTTTTATTGTATGCCGAGAATATCACAATATAAAATTGGTATTTAATTAATAATTTTACTACATATCTTGTATATATTCACTAATTTGTAGGAATGTTTATAAGAGGGCAAACAAATTTAAGAAATTTAGGGATGCTCACAAGTAGTCTTGGATTTCAAGAGTGCATTGTTGCCGAACAATCAATTAGAAAATTTTAATATTGTACCTCGATGATGTAGGTACCATGGACACCAATATCCAAAAATATTTTTGAGTTTGAAGGAGTCTTGTCATAAAATCTACTTTTTTTGCATGGAATGACCCACTCTGACTGGGACTCACGGCCTCTAACTGGGCCGGACCTTTTCCTGTCAACCAATTTTGGGGTATTAAAAGCCCACAAAATATGCATTCTGACTACCCTACATATTGTATCTATGTACTTGGTGCTGACAGCCTGTGAATGAGCTCAGGCCTACAGGCATCGTCCCTGCTTTGCGGCTATGGGTTAAGGGGGTGGGGTCCATGTAGTCAGCACGTAGACATCCCCACGCCGTATTCCAGTCTTCTCAATCTGAGAAGTGAATTTTTACATCATCAAACAGCAACATATACTGGGACTTTGCAAGGAAAACGCACACTATATATGATCTTGCCTCACCGAGAATCGAACCCGGGGCCGCATAGTGAAAAGCGAGCACGCTAACAGCTAGCCACGAGGTAATACCCAACATATTAGAGGAAGTAATTTACTACAAATTTGAACTGTTTCTTTACCATGGCCTGACGATGTGATTTTTTCTGTGTCAAATTCGTTGTTTTCCGACGCACAATTGCAATACTTTCTCTTCTTATGAAATCAGGTGAGAAAGTAAAATAGCACATGCTCACACAAACAAGATTTTCTCAAAAATTGCTCCAAATTTATCCTTTTATATTTTTGTTTGAATAGAACAAAAATACAAAATGGCATAGATATTTAATAAAACCACAGGAATTTAAAACATTACAAACATTAAAGCTTTTACATACCTGTCCTGCATTTTCGATATTAAAGCTAGAGATTTCTTTATGCGCAATCTATTCCTTGTTATTAGAAATTTCAATAACATATGTACACTTTTTAAATATATCAGTAGTTCATGTAATTCTGAATTATAATTTGGAAGAATCACTGCAACTTTAAGAATTTATTAGAAATGGACTACTTGTGGCACATGATTTATTGGCGTCAGGGAACCTCTCTTGCCTCATGATTCTGAGCTCTTAAGTCAAATCCCAGAGTATTTTTTTTCTCCTTTTGCTTTAACCCCGCTGTACTATTCAAATTTTGTATATGGCTGTACTGCTCAGGTCTATAAGACCTGGAAAGTTATTTAGCAATTAGTAAGTCAGCAATTAGTAAAAAGGGATTTAGCTAATAAGCTAGCAATTAGTAAAAAGGGATTTGTTGGATCTATCTATTTTTAAAATTGAATATTATACAATTATATATGTTAACATATTTGTTTACATTTGTTAACATTAACATTGTTTCCAAATATATTCCACTACTATGAAAAAGAAGCTACTTTGAACTTTTATATTATTTATTTAATAATTTTTTAATTTTAATAATTTATTAATTTTAAGAAAAAGTTGCCTAGATTTTGCTCAAAATTACACGGAAACTACTCTTATTTTTGAAAAGTTGAACTTGAAGTTATTTTATGATCTGTATTTAAGAAACAGATTTCATTAAGGAAAAAACCTTTCTCTGCAATGTTAGAATTGTAAGAAGACACGTCAAAAACATTGCGAATTTTCAATTTTCATAAATATCTATGAAATTCCAGTCTGTGAAAACAAACTTTCAGTAAAATGTGTATCAAATTCAACTGAATTGCTTGTGGAAGTTGTTCTCCAAAAGTCACTTATGACTGAGTAGTCTACGAGGGTTGCCTTTGATTTTCGATGATTAATATTTGTTTTTGTTCTGTAATCCTGAAATATAACTTTATTGTATTCAGAATATTCCCCATGAAGATCTATACACTTTTGCATGCATTTGAACCAATTGTCGAAGCACTTTTGCCACTCTGATTGAGGTATCTCCAAAACATGCATTCTGAATGCAGCAACCGCTTCTTCAAGTGTCGGAAAACGTTGAACTCTCAGTTTGTTTTTTACGTACGGGAATAAAAAGAAGTCATTCGGTGCCAAGTCAGGACTATACGGCGGATGACTCATCAAATCGATGTTTTGGGTGCTCAAAAATGCAGTTGTTTGAGTCGATGTGTGAGAGTTCGCATTGTCGTGGTGAAGAGTTATCCGTCTTCGGCGGTTGGTTTTCCTGATTTCTTGGAAGACAGCTGGCAAACAAATCGTTGTGTACCACTCAGAATCGACCGTTCTGCGTTGTTCTAGTGATACGGTTGCGACATGTCCAGT
Source organism: Gryllus longicercus (assembly GCA_038098605.1). Classification (NCBI taxonomy): domain Eukaryota; kingdom Metazoa; phylum Arthropoda; class Insecta; order Orthoptera; family Gryllidae; genus Gryllus; species Gryllus longicercus. The sequence goes on from JAZDUA010001154.1 coordinate 120,544, forward strand.
TTTTCCGAAAAAAACAGGCGACCATCTGTTTGGAAGTGCTTCGTGCGCGAACAACTTTTGTTGGATTTTGCCCATCTTGAAACACCCATACAGTCTACTGCTGTTTACTTTCGGGGTCATACGTGTAAATCCACGATTCATCACCTGTCACGATGTCATAGACGTGTTTCGAAGCACCGCGATCGTATGTTTTGAGCATTTCTTTCGACCAATCGACACGAGCCTTTTTTTGAGCGATTGACAAATTGTGTGGGACCCAACGCGAACCAATTTTTTGACAGTCAAATGTTCGTGCAATATTGAATGTATGCTGGTCCCACTAATGCCTAAGGTTGTCTCAATCTCACGATAGGTCACATGACGATCTTGCAATATCAGTTCACGCACAGCATCAATGGTTTTCGGAACAACTGATTTTGGACGACTTTCGCGAAATTCGTCTTTGGAATGAACTACGACCACGATTGAATTCACCATACCATCGATAAACACTGGTCCTTGATGGAGCTTCATCGCCAAAAATTGAATTAAGTTCATCCATGCACTGTTGCTGAGTTAATCCACGTCGAAAGTTGTAAAAAATAATCGCACGAAAATGTTCACGATTTAATTCCATTTTTGGGCCAAGATGAATCTTGTAAGTTACTGTAAACAACACAAATAGCGCTCATATGTCAAAACGTTCTGAGTACGTATAACCTCAAAACATCCAACTTTACGATAGACCTGTCAGTTGCCAGATTGCAACACCAGGGTTTCCGAATCCCGAAACATAAAAGGCAACTTTCGTATCAGCCGCCACATGAGCAGATGGTGCAGTAACAATGAAGGTTACAACGGGTTGTATACTGCCCTTTTCAGCTCTGAGATTTTTAATGATAATTGTTGTTCCTTTTAAGATATCAAGAAAATTTTATAGCTTCTATAATATCCTGAATGCAATATTATTCCTGATTTTCATAAATTTTAAAAGATTTTCTTTCGAGTAATTGTGTTTTTAAAAAGTTTTTTTATTGTATGCCGAGAATATCACAATATAAAATTGGTATTTAATTAATAATTTTACTACATATCTTGTATATATTCACTAATTTGTAGGAATGTTTATAAGAGGGCAAACAAATTTAAGAAATTTAGGGATGCTCACAAGTAGTCTTGGATTTCAAGAGTGCATTGTTGCCGAACAATCAATTAGAAAATTTTAATATTGTACCTCGATGATGTAGGTACCATGGACACCAATATCCAAAAATATTTTTGAGTTTGAAGGAGTCTTGTCATAAAATCTACTTTTTTTGCATGGAATGACCCACTCTGACTGGGACTCACGGCCTCTAACTGGGCCGGACCTTTTCCTGTCAACCAATTTTGGGGTATTAAAAGCCCACAAAATATGCATTCTGACTACCCTACATATTGTATCTATGTACTTGGTGCTGACAGCCTGTGAATGAGCTCAGGCCTACAGGCATCGTCCCTGCTTTGCGGCTATGGGTTAAGGGGGTGGGGTCCATGTAGTCAGCACGTAGACATCCCCACGCCGTATTCCAGTCTTCTCAATCTGAGAAGTGAATTTTTACATCATCAAACAGCAACATATACTGGGACTTTGCAAGGAAAACGCACACTATATATGATCTTGCCTCACCGAGAATCGAACCCGGGGCCGCATAGTGAAAAGCGAGCACGCTAACAGCTAGCCACGAGGTAATACCCAACATATTAGAGGAAGTAATTTACTACAAATTTGAACTGTTTCTTTACCATGGCCTGACGATGTGATTTTTTCTGTGTCAAATTCGTTGTTTTCCGACGCACAATTGCAATACTTTCTCTTCTTATGAAATCAGGTGAGAAAGTAAAATAGCACATGCTCACACAAACAAGATTTTCTCAAAAATTGCTCCAAATTTATCCTTTTATATTTTTGTTTGAATAGAACAAAAATACAAAATGGCATAGATATTTAATAAAACCACAGGAATTTAAAACATTACAAACATTAAAGCTTTTACATACCTGTCCTGCATTTTCGATATTAAAGCTAGAGATTTCTTTATGCGCAATCTATTCCTTGTTATTAGAAATTTCAATAACATATGTACACTTTTTAAATATATCAGTAGTTCATGTAATTCTGAATTATAATTTGGAAGAATCACTGCAACTTTAAGAATTTATTAGAAATGGACTACTTGTGGCACATGATTTATTGGCGTCAGGGAACCTCTCTTGCCTCATGATTCTGAGCTCTTAAGTCAAATCCCAGAGTATTTTTTTTCTCCTTTTGCTTTAACCCCGCTGTACTATTCAAATTTTGTATATGGCTGTACTGCTCAGGTCTATAAGACCTGGAAAGTTATTTAGCAATTAGTAAGTCAGCAATTAGTAAAAAGGGATTTAGCTAATAAGCTAGCAATTAGTAAAAAGGGATTTGTTGGATCTATCTATTTTTAAAATTGAATATTATACAATTATATATGTTAACATATTTGTTTACATTTGTTAACATTAACATTGTTTCCAAATATATTCCACTACTATGAAAAAGAAGCTACTTTGAACTTTTATATTATTTATTTAATAATTTTTTAATTTTAATAATTTATTAATTTTAAGAAAAAGTTGCCTAGATTTTGCTCAAAATTACACGGAAACTACTCTTATTTTTGAAAAGTTGAACTTGAAGTTATTTTATGATCTGTATTTAAGAAACAGATTTCATTAAGGAAAAAACCTTTCTCTGCAATGTTAGAATTGTAAGAAGACACGTCAAAAACATTGCGAATTTTCAATTTTCATAAATATCTATGAAATTCCAGTCTGTGAAAACAAACTTTCAGTAAAATGTGTATCAAATTCAACTGAATTGCTTGTGGAAGTTGTTCTCCAAAAGTCACTTATGACTGAGTAGTCTACGAGGGTTGCCTTTGATTTTCGATGATTAATATTTGTTTTTGTTCTGTAATCCTGAAATATAACTTTATTGTATTCAGAATATTCCCCATGAAGATCTATACACTTTTGCATGCATTTGAACCAATTGTCGAAGCACTTTTGCCACTCTGATTGAGGTATCTCCAAAACATGCATTCTGAATGCAGCAACCGCTTCTTCAAGTGTCGGAAAACGTTGAACTCTCAGTTTGTTTTTTACGTACGGGAATAAAAAGAAGTCATTCGGTGCCAAGTCAGGACTATACGGCGGATGACTCATCAAATCGATGTTTTGGGTGCTCAAAAATGCAGTTGTTTGAGTCGATGTGTGAGAGTTCGCATTGTCGTGGTGAAGAGTTATCCGTCTTCGGCGGTTGGTTTTCCTGATTTCTTGGAAGACAGCTGGCAAACAAATCGTTGTGTACCACTCAGAATCGACCGTTCTGCGTTGTTCTAGTGATACGGTTGCGACATGTCCAGTTTTTCCGAAAAAAACAGGCGACCATCTGTTTGGAAGTGCTTCGTGCGCGAACAACTTTTGTTGGATTTTGCCCATCTTGAAACACCCATACAGTCTACTGCTGTTTACTTTCGGGGTCATACGTGTAAATCCACGATTCATCACCTGTCACGATGTCATAGACGTGTTTCGAAGCACCGCGATCGTATGTTTTGAGCATTTCTTTCGACCAATCGACACGAGCCTTTTTTTGAGCGATTGACAAATTGTGTGGGACCCAACGCGAACCAATTTTTTGACAGTCAAATGTTCGTGCAATATTGAATGTATGCTGGTCCCACTAATGCCTAAGGTTGTCTCAATCTCACGATAGGTCACATGACGATCTTGCAATATCAGTTCACGCACAGCATCAATGGTTTTCGGAACAACTGATTTTGGACGACTTTCGCGAAATTCGTCTTTGGAATGAACTACGACCACGATTGAATTCACCATACCATCGATAAACACTGGTCCTTGATGGAGCTTCATCGCCAAAAATTGAATTAAGTTCATCCATGCACTGTTGCTGAGTTAATCCACGTCGAAAGTTGTAAAAAATAATCGCACGAAAATGTTCACGATTTAATTCCATTTTTGGGCCAAGATGAATCTTGTAAGTTACTGTAAACAACACAAATAGCGCTCATATGTCAAAACGTTCTGAGTACGTATAACCTCAAAACATCCAACTTTACGATAGACCTGTCAGTTGCCAGATTGCAACACCAGGGTTTCCGAATCCCGAAACATAAAAGGCAACTTTCGTATCAGCCGCCACATGAGCAGATGGTGCAGTAACAATGTAGGTTACAACGGGTTGTATACTGCCCTTTTCAGCTCTGAGATTTTTAATGATAATTGTTGTTCCTTTTAAGATATCAAGAAAATTTTATAGCTTCTATAATATCCTGAATGCAATATTATTCCTGATTTTCATAAATTTTAAAAGATTTTCTTTCGAGTAATTGTGTTTTTAAAAAGTTTTTTTATTGTATGCCGAGAATATCACAATATAAAATTGGTATTTAATTAATAATTTTACTACATATCTTGTATATATTCACTAATTTGTAGGAATGTTTATAAGAGGGCAAACAAATTTAAGAAATTTAGGGATGCTCACAAGTAGTCTTGGATTTCAAGAGTGCATTGTTGCCGAACAATCAATTAGAAAATTTTAATATTGTACCTCGATGATGTAGGTACCATGGACACCAATATCCAAAAATATTTTTGAGTTTGAAGGAGTCTTGTCATAAAATCTACTTTTTTTGCATGGAATGACCCACTCTGACTGGGACTCACGGCCTCTAACTGGGCCGGACCTTTTCCTGTCAACCAATTTTGGGGTATTAAAAGCCCACAAAATATGCATTCTGACTACCCTACATATTGTATCTATGTACTTGGTGCTGACAGCCTGTGAATGAGCTCAGGCCTACAGGCATCGTCCCTGCTTTGCGGCTATGGGTTAAGGGGGTGGGGTCCATGTAGTCAGCACGTAGACATCCCCACGCCGTATTCCAGTCTTCTCAATCTGAGAAGTGAATTTTTACATCATCAAACAGCAACATATACTGGGACTTTGCAAGGAAAACGCACACTATATATGATCTTGCCTCACCGAGAATCGAACCCGGGGCCGCATAGTGAAAAGCGAGCACGCTAACAGCTAGCCACGAGGTAATACCCAACATATTAGAGGAAGTAATTTACTACAAATTTGAACTGTTTCTTTACCATGGCCTGACGATGTGATTTTTTCTGTGTCAAATTCGTTGTTTTCCGACGCACAATTGCAATACTTTCTCTTCTTATGAAATCAGGTGAGAAAGTAAAATAGCACATGCTCACACAAACAAGATTTTCTCAAAAATTGCTCCAAATTTATCCTTTTATATTTTTGTTTGAATAGAACAAAAATACAAAATGGCATAGATATTTAATAAAACCACAGGAATTTAAAACATTACAAACATTAAAGCTTTTACATACCTGTCCTGCATTTTCGATATTAAAGCTAGAGATTTCTTTATGCGCAATCTATTCCTTGTTATTAGAAATTTCAATAACATATGTACACTTTTTAAATATATCAGTAGTTCATGTAATTCTGAATTATAATTTGGAAGAATCACTGCAACTTTAAGAATTTATTAGAAATGGACTACTTGTGGCACATGATTTATTGGCGTCAGGGAACCTCTCTTGCCTCATGATTCTGAGCTCTTAAGTCAAATCCCAGAGTATTTTTTTTCTCCTTTTGCTTTAACCCCGCTGTACTATTCAAATTTTGTATATGGCTGTACTGCTCAGGTCTATAAGACCTGGAAAGTTATTTAGCAATTAGTAAGTCAGCAATTAGTAAAAAGGGATTTAGCTAATAAGCTAGCAATTAGTAAAAAGGGATTTGTTGGATCTATCTATTTTTAAAATTGAATATTATACAATTATATATGTTAACATATTTGTTTACATTTGTTAACATTAACATTGTTTCCAAATATATTCCACTACTATGAAAAAGAAGCTACTTTGAACTTTTATATTATTTATTTAATAATTTTTTAATTTTAATAATTTATTAATTTTAAGAAAAAGTTGCCTAGATTTTGCTCAAAATTACACGGAAACTACTCTTATTTTTGAAAAGTTGAACTTGAAGTTATTTTATGATCTGTATTTAAGAAACAGATTTCATTAAGGAAAAAACCTTTCTCTGCAATGTTAGAATTGTAAGAAGACACGTCAAAAACATTGCGAATTTTCAATTTTCATAAATATCTATGAAATTCCAGTCTGTGAAAACAAACTTTCAGTAAAATGTGTATCAAATTCAACTGAATTGCTTGTGGAAGTTGTTCTCCAAAAGTCACTTATGACTGAGTAGTCTACGAGGGTTGCCTTTGATTTTCGATGATTAATATTTGTTTTTGTTCTGTAATCCTGAAATATAACTTTATTGTATTCAGAATATTCCCCATGAAGATCTATACACTTTTGCATGCATTTGAACCAATTGTCGAAGCACTTTTGCCACTCTGATTGAGGTATCTCCAAAACATGCATTCTGAATGCAGCAACCGCTTCTTCAAGTGTCGGAAAACGTTGAACTCTCAGTTTGTTTTTTACGTACGGGAATAAAAAGAAGTCATTCGGTGCCAAGTCAGGACTATACGGCGGATGACTCATCAAATCGATGTTTTGGGTGCTCAAAAATGCAGTTGTTTGAGTCGATGTGTGAGAGTTCGCATTGTCGTGGTGAAGAGTTATCCGTCTTCGGCGGTTGGTTTTCCTGATTTCTTGGAAGACAGCTGGCAAACAAATCGTTGTGTACCACTCAGAATCGACCGTTCTGCGTTGTTCTAGTGATACGGTTGCGACATGTCCAGTTTTTCCGAAAAAAACAGGCGACCATCTGTTTGGAAGTGCTTCGTGCGCGAACAACTTTTGTTGGATTTTGCCCATCTTGAAACACCCATACAGTCTACTGCTGTTTACTTTCGGGGTCATACGTGTAAATCCACGATTCATCACCTGTCACGATGTCATAGACGTGTTTCGAAGCACCGCGATCGTATGTTTTGAGCATTTCTTTCGACCAATCGACACGAGCCTTTTTTTGAGCGATTGACAAATTGTGTGGGACCCAACGCGAACCAATTTTTTGACAGTCAAATGTTCGTGCAATATTGAATGTATGCTGGTCCCACTAATGCCTAAGGTTGTCTCAATCTCACGATAGGTCACATGACGATCTTGCAATATCAGTTCACGCACAGCATCAATGGTTTTCGGAACAACTGATTTTGGACGACTTTCGCGAAATTCGTCTTTGGAATGAACTACGACCACGATTGAATTCACCATACCATCGATAAACACTGGTCCTTGATGGAGCTTCATCGCCAAAAATTGAATTAAGTTCATCCATGCACTGTTGCTGAGTTAATCCACGTCGAAAGTTGTAAAAAATAATCGCACGAAAATGTTCACGATTTAATTCCATTTTTGGGCCAAGATGAATCTTGTAAGTTACTGTAAACAACACAAATAGCGCTCATATGTCAAAACGTTCTGAGTACGTATAACCTCAAAACATCCAACTTTACGATAGACCTGTCAGTTGCCAGATTGCAACACCAGGGTTTCCGAATCCCGAAACATAAAAGGCAACTTTCGTATCAGCCGCCACATGAGCAGATGGTGCAGTAACAATGTAGGTTACAACGGGTTGTATACTGCCCTTTTCAGCTCTGAGATTTTTAATGATAATTGTTGTTCCTTTTAAGATATCAAGAAAATTTTATAGCTTCTATAATATCCTGAATGCAATATTATTCCTGATTTTCATAAATTTTAAAAGATTTTCTTTCGAGTAATTGTGTTTTTAAAAAGTTTTTTTATTGTATGCCGAGAATATCACAATATAAAATTGGTATTTAATTAATAATTTTACTACATATCTTGTATATATTCACTAATTTGTAGGAATGTTTATAAGAGGGCAAACAAATTTAAGAAATTTAGGGATGCTCACAAGTAGTCTTGGATTTCAAGAGTGCATTGTTGCCGAACAATCAATTAGAAAATTTTAATATTGTACCTCGATGATGTAGGTACCATGGACACCAATATCCAAAAATATTTTTGAGTTTGAAGGAGTCTTGTCATAAAATCTACTTTTTTTGCATGGAATGACCCACTCTGACTGGGACTCACGGCCTCTAACTGGGCCGGACCTTTTCCTGTCAACCAATTTTGGGGTATTAAAAGCCCACAAAATATGCATTCTGACTACCCTACATATTGTATCTATGTACTTGGTGCTGACAGCCTGTGAATGAGCTCAGGCCTACAGGCATCGTCCCTGCTTTGCGGCTATGGGTTAAGGGGGTGGGGTCCATGTAGTCAGCACGTAGACATCCCCACGCCGTATTCCAGTCTTCTCAATCTGAGAAGTGAATTTTTACATCATCAAACAGCAACATATACTGGGACTTTGCAAGGAAAACGCACACTATATATGATCTTGCCTCACCGAGAATCGAACCCGGGGCCGCATAGTGAAAAGCGAGCACGCTAACAGCTAGCCACGAGGTAATACCCAACATATTAGAGGAAGTAATTTACTACAAATTTGAACTGTTTCTTTACCATGGCCTGACGATGTGATTTTTTCTGTGTCAAATTCGTTGTTTTCCGACGCACAATTGCAATACTTTCTCTTCTTATGAAATCAGGTGAGAAAGTAAAATAGCACATGCTCACACAAACAAGATTTTCTCAAAAATTGCTCCAAATTTATCCTTTTATATTTTTGTTTGAATAGAACAAAAATACAAAATGGCATAGATATTTAATAAAACCACAGGAATTTAAAACATTACAAACATTAAAGCTTTTACATACCTGTCCTGCATTTTCGATATTAAAGCTAGAGATTTCTTTATGCGCAATCTATTCCTTGTTATTAGAAATTTCAATAACATATGTACACTTTTTAAATATATCAGTAGTTCATGTAATTCTGAATTATAATTTGGAAGAATCACTGCAACTTTAAGAATTTATTAGAAATGGACTACTTGTGGCACATGATTTATTGGCGTCAGGGAACCTCTCTTGCCTCATGATTCTGAGCTCTTAAGTCAAATCCCAGAGTATTTTTTTTCTCCTTTTGCTTTAACCCCGCTGTACTATTCAAATTTTGTATATGGCTGTACTGCTCAGGTCTATAAGACCTGGAAAGTTATTTAGCAATTAGTAAGTCAGCAATTAGTAAAAAGGGATTTAGCTAATAAGCTAGCAATTAGTAAAAAGGGATTTGTTGGATCTATCTATTTTTAAAATTGAATATTATACAATTATATATGTTAACATATTTGTTTACATTTGTTAACATTAACATTGTTTCCAAATATATTCCACTACTATGAAAAAGAAGCTACTTTGAACTTTTATATTATTTATTTAATAATTTTTTAATTTTAATAATTTATTAATTTTAAGAAAAAGTTGCCTAGATTTTGCTCAAAATTACACGGAAACTACTCTTATTTTTGAAAAGTTGAACTTGAAGTTATTTTATGATCTGTATTTAAGAAACAGATTTCATTAAGGAAAAAACCTTTCTCTGCAATGTTAGAATTGTAAGAAGACACGTCAAAAACATTGCGAATTTTCAATTTTCATAAATATCTATGAAATTCCAGTCTGTGAAAACAAACTTTCAGTAAAATGTGTATCAAATTCAACTGAATTGCTTGTGGAAGTTGTTCTCCAAAAGTCACTTATGACTGAGTAGTCTACGAGGGTTGCCTTTGATTTTCGATGATTAATATTTGTTTTTGTTCTGTAATCCTGAAATATAACTTTATTGTATTCAGAATATTCCCCATGAAGATCTATACACTTTTGCATGCATTTGAACCAATTGTCGAAGCACTTTTGCCACTCTGATTGAGGTATCTCCAAAACATGCATTCTGAATGCAGCAACCGCTTCTTCAAGTGTCGGAAAACGTTGAACTCTCAGTTTGTTTTTTACGTACGGGAATAAAAAGAAGTCATTCGGTGCCAAGTCAGGACTATACGGCGGATGACTCATCAAATCGATGTTTTGGGTGCTCAAAAATGCAGTTGTTTGAGTCGATGTGTGAGAGTTCGCATTGTCGTGGTGAAGAGTTATCCGTCTTCGGCGGTTGGTTTTCCTGATTTCTTGGAAGACAGCTGGCAAACAAATCGTTGTGTACCACTCAGAATCGACCGTTCTGCGTTGTTCTAGTGATACGGTTGCGACATGTCCAGTTTTTCCGAAAAAAACAGGCGACCATCTGTTTGGAAGTGCTTCGTGCGCGAACAACTTTTGTTGGATTTTGCCCATCTTGAAACACCCATACAGTCTACTGCTGTTTACTTTCGGGGTCATACGTGTAAATCCACGATTCATCACCTGTCACGATGTCATAGACGTGTTTCGAAGCACCGCGATCGTATGTTTTGAGCATTTCTTTCGACCAATCGACACGAGCCTTTTTTTGAGCGATTGACAAATTGTGTGGGACCCAACGCGAACCAATTTTTTGACAGTCAAATGTTCGTGCAATATTGAATGTATGCTGGTCCCACTAATGCCTAAGGTTGTCTCAATCTCACGATAGGTCACATGACGATCTTGCAATATCAGTTCACGCACAGCATCAATGGTTTTCGGAACAACTGATTTTGGACGACTTTCGCGAAATTCGTCTTTGGAATGAACTACGACCACGATTGAATTCACCATACCATCGATAAACACTGGTCCTTGATGGAGCTTCATCGCCAAAAATTGAATTAAGTTCATCCATGCACTGTTGCTGAGTTAATCCACGTCGAAAGTTGTAAAAAATAATCGCACGAAAATGTTCACGATTTAATTCCATTTTTGGGCCAAGATGAATCTTGTAAGTTACTGTAAACAACACAAATAGCGCTCATATGTCAAAACGTTCTGAGTACGTATAACCTCAAAACATCCAACTTTACGATAGACCTGTCAGTTGCCAGATTGCAACACCAGGGTTTCCGAATCCCGAAACATAAAAGGCAACTTTCGTATCAGCCGCCACATGAGCAGATGGTGCAGTAACAATGTAGGTTACAACGGGTTGTATACTGCCCTTTTCAGCTCTGAGATTTTTAATGATAATTGTTGTTCCTTTTAAGATATCAAGAAAATTTTATAGCTTCTATAATATCCTGAATGCAATATTATTCCTGATTTTCATAAATTTTAAAAGATTTTCTTTCGAGTAATTGTGTTTTTAAAAAGTTTTTTTATTGTATGCCGAGAATATCACAATATAAAATTGGTATTTAATTAATAATTTTACTACATATCTTGTATATATTCACTAATTTGTAGGAATGTTTATAAGAGGGCAAACAAATTTAAGAAATTTAGGGATGCTCACAAGTAGTCTTGGATTTCAAGAGTGCATTGTTGCCGAACAATCAATTAGAAAATTTTAATATTGTACCTCGATGATGTAGGTACCATGGACACCAATATCCAAAAATATTTTTGAGTTTGAAGGAGTCTTGTCATAAAATCTACTTTTTTTGCATGGAATGACCCACTCTGACTGGGACTCACGGCCTCTAACTGGGCCGGACCTTTTCCTGTCAACCAATTTTGGGGTATTAAAAGCCCACAAAATATGCATTCTGACTACCCTACATATTGTATCTATGTACTTGGTGCTGACAGCCTGTGAATGAGCTCAGGCCTACAGGCATCGTCCCTGCTTTGCGGCTATGGGTTAAGGGGGTGGGGTCCATGTAGTCAGCACGTAGACATCCCCACGCCGTATTCCAGTCTTCTCAATCTGAGAAGTGAATTTTTACATCATCAAACAGCAACATATACTGGGACTTTGCAAGGAAAACGCACACTATATATGATCTTGCCTCACCGAGAATCGAACCCGGGGCCGCATAGTGAAAAGCGAGCACGCTAACAGCTAGCCACGAGGTAATACCCAACATATTAGAGGAAGTAATTTACTACAAATTTGAACTGTTTCTTTACCATGGCCTGACGATGTGATTTTTTCTGTGTCAAATTCGTTGTTTTCCGACGCACAATTGCAATACTTTCTCTTCTTATGAAATCAGGTGAGAAAGTAAAATAGCACATGCTCACACAAACAAGATTTTCTCAAAAATTGCTCCAAATTTATCCTTTTATATTTTTGTTTGAATAGAACAAAAATACAAAATGGCATAGATATTTAATAAAACCACAGGAATTTAAAACATTACAAACATTAAAGCTTTTACATACCTGTCCTGCATTTTCGATATTAAAGCTAGAGATTTCTTTATGCGCAATCTATTCCTTGTTATTAGAAATTTCAATAACATATGTACACTTTTTAAATATATCAGTAGTTCATGTAATTCTGAATTATAATTTGGAAGAATCACTGCAACTTTAAGAATTTATTAGAAATGGACTACTTGTGGCACATGATTTATTGGCGTCAGGGAACCTCTCTTGCCTCATGATTCTGAGCTCTTAAGTCAAATCCCAGAGTATTTTTTTTCTCCTTTTGCTTTAACCCCGCTGTACTATTCAAATTTTGTATATGGCTGTACTGCTCAGGTCTATAAGACCTGGAAAGTTATTTAGCAATTAGTAAGTCAGCAATTAGTAAAAAGGGATTTAGCTAATAAGCTAGCAATTAGTAAAAAGGGATTTGTTGGATCTATCTATTTTTAAAATTGAATATTATACAATTATATATGTTAACATATTTGTTTACATTTGTTAACATTAACATTGTTTCCAAATATATTCCACTACTATGAAAAAGAAGCTACTTTGAACTTTTATATTATTTATTTAATAATTTTTTAATTTTAATAATTTATTAATTTTAAGAAAAAGTTGCCTAGATTTTGCTCAAAATTACACGGAAACTACTCTTATTTTTGAAAAGTTGAACTTGAAGTTATTTTATGATCTGTATTTAAGAAACAGATTTCATTAAGGAAAAAACCTTTCTCTGCAATGTTAGAATTGTAAGAAGACACGTCAAAAACATTGCGAATTTTCAATTTTCATAAATATCTATGAAATTCCAGTCTGTGAAAACAAACTTTCAGTAAAATGTGTATCAAATTCAACTGAATTGCTTGTGGAAGTTGTTCTCCAAAAGTCACTTATGACTGAGTAGTCTACGAGGGTTGCCTTTGATTTTCGATGATTAATATTTGTTTTTGTTCTGTAATCCTGAAATATAACTTTATTGTATTCAGAATATTCCCCATGAAGATCTATACACTTTTGCATGCATTTGAACCAATTGTCGAAGCACTTTTGCCACTCTGATTGAGGTATCTCCAAAACATGCATTCTGAATGCAGCAACCGCTTCTTCAAGTGTCGGAAAACGTTGAACTCTCAGTTTGTTTTTTACGTACGGGAATAAAAAGAAGTCATTCGGTGCCAAGTCAGGACTATACGGCGGATGACTCATCAAATCGATGTTTTGGGTGCTCAAAAATGCAGTTGTTTGAGTCGATGTGTGAGAGTTCGCATTGTCGTGGTGAAGAGTTATCCGTCTTCGGCGGTTGGTTTTCCTGATTTCTTGGAAGACAGCTGGCAAACAAATCGTTGTGTACCACTCAGAATCGACCGTTCTGCGTTGTTCTAGTGATACGGTTGCGACATGTCCAGTTTTTCCGAAAAAAACAGGCGACCATCTGTTTGGAAGTGCTTCGTGCGCGAACAACTTTTGTTGGATTTTGCCCATCTTGAAACACCCATACAGTCTACTGCTGTTTACTTTCGGGGTCATACGTGTAAATCCACGATTCATCACCTGTCACGATGTCATAGACGTGTTTCGAAGCACCGCGATCGTATGTTTTGAGCATTTCTTTCGACCAATCGACACGAGCCTTTTTTTGAGCGATTGACAAATTGTGTGGGACCCAACGCGAACCAATTTTTTGACAGTCAAATGTTCGTGCAATATTGAATGTATGCTGGTCCCACTAATGCCTAAGGTTGTCTCAATCTCACGATAGGTCACATGACGATCTTGCAATATCAGTTCACGCACAGCATCAATGGTTTTCGGAACAACTGATTTTGGACGACTTTCGCGAAATTCGTCTTTGGAATGAACTACGACCACGATTGAATTCACCATACCATCGATAAACACTGGTCCTTGATGGAGCTTCATCGCCAAAAATTGAATTAAGTTCATCCATGCACTGTTGCTGAGTTAATCCACGTCGAAAGTTGTAAAAAATAATCGCACGAAAATGTTCACGATTTAATTCCATTTTTGGGCCAAGATGAATCTTGTAAGTTACTGTAAACAACACAAATAGCGCTCATATGTCAAAACGTTCTGAGTACGTATAACCTCAAAACATCCAACTTTACGATAGACCTGTCAGTTGCCAGATTGCAACACCAGGGTTTCCGAATCCCGAAACATAAAAGGCAACTTTCGTATCAGCCGCCACATGAGCAGATGGTGCAGTAACAATGTAGGTTACAACGGGTTGTATACTGCCCTTTTCAGCTCTGAGATTTTTAATGATAATTGTTGTTCCTTTTAAGATATCAAGAAAATTTTATAGCTTCTATAATATCCTGAATGCAATATTATTCCTGATTTTCATAAATTTTAAAAGATTTTCTTTCGAGTAATTGTGTTTTTAAAAAGTTTTTTTATTGTATGCCGAGAATATCACAATATAAAATTGGTATTTAATTAATAATTTTACTACATATCTTGTATATATTCACTAATTTGTAGGAATGTTTATAAGAGGGCAAACAAATTTAAGAAATTTAGGGATGCTCACAAGTAGTCTTGGATTTCAAGAGTGCATTGTTGCCGAACAATCAATTAGAAAATTTTAATATTGTACCTCGATGATGTAGGTACCATGGACACCAATATCCAAAAATATTTTTGAGTTTGAAGGAGTCTTGTCATAAAATCTACTTTTTTTGCATGGAATGACCCACTCTGACTGGGACTCACGGCCTCTAACTGGGCCGGACCTTTTCCTGTCAACCAATTTTGGGGTATTAAAAGCCCACAAAATATGCATTCTGACTACCCTACATATTGTATCTATGTACTTGGTGCTGACAGCCTGTGAATGAGCTCAGGCCTACAGGCATCGTCCCTGCTTTGCGGCTATGGGTTAAGGGGGTGGGGTCCATGTAGTCAGCACGTAGACATCCCCACGCCGTATTCCAGTCTTCTCAATCTGAGAAGTGAATTTTTACATCATCAAACAGCAACATATACTGGGACTTTGCAAGGAAAACGCACACTATATATGATCTTGCCTCACCGAGAATCGAACCCGGGGCCGCATAGTGAAAAGCGAGCACGCTAACAGCTAGCCACGAGGTAATACCCAACATATTAGAGGAAGTAATTTACTACAAATTTGAACTGTTTCTTTACCATGGCCTGACGATGTGATTTTTTCTGTGTCAAATTCGTTGTTTTCCGACGCACAATTGCAATACTTTCTCTTCTTATGAAATCAGGTGAGAAAGTAAAATAGCACATGCTCACACAAACAAGATTTTCTCAAAAATTGCTCCAAATTTATCCTTTTATATTTTTGTTTGAATAGAACAAAAATACAAAATGGCATAGATATTTAATAAAACCACAGGAATTTAAAACATTACAAACATTAAAGCTTTTACATACCTGTCCTGCATTTTCGATATTAAAGCTAGAGATTTCTTTATGCGCAATCTATTCCTTGTTATTAGAAATTTCAATAACATATGTACACTTTTTAAATATATCAGTAGTTCATGTAATTCTGAATTATAATTTGGAAGAATCACTGCAACTTTAAGAATTTATTAGAAATGGACTACTTGTGGCACATGATTTATTGGCGTCAGGGAACCTCTCTTGCCTCATGATTCTGAGCTCTTAAGTCAAATCCCAGAGTATTTTTTTTCTCCTTTTGCTTTAACCCCGCTGTACTATTCAAATTTTGTATATGGCTGTACTGCTCAGGTCTATAAGACCTGGAAAGTTATTTAGCAATTAGTAAGTCAGCAATTAGTAAAAAGGGATTTAGCTAATAAGCTAGCAATTAGTAAAAAGGGATTTGTTGGATCTATCTATTTTTAAAATTGAATATTATACAATTATATATGTTAACATATTTGTTTACATTTGTTAACATTAACATTGTTTCCAAATATATTCCACTACTATGAAAAAGAAGCTACTTTGAACTTTTATATTATTTATTTAATAATTTTTTAATTTTAATAATTTATTAATTTTAAGAAAAAGTTGCCTAGATTTTGCTCAAAATTACACGGAAACTACTCTTATTTTTGAAAAGTTGAACTTGAAGTTATTTTATGATCTGTATTTAAGAAACAGATTTCATTAAGGAAAAAACCTTTCTCTGCAATGTTAGAATTGTAAGAAGACACGTCAAAAACATTGCGAATTTTCAATTTTCATAAATATCTATGAAATTCCAGTCTGTGAAAACAAACTTTCAGTAAAATGTGTATCAAATTCAACTGAATTGCTTGTGGAAGTTGTTCTCCAAAAGTCACTTATGACTGAGTAGTCTACGAGGGTTGCCTTTGATTTTCGATGATTAATATTTGTTTTTGTTCTGTAATCCTGAAATATAACTTTATTGTATTCAGAATATTCCCCATGAAGATCTATACACTTTTGCATGCATTTGAACCAATTGTCGAAGCACTTTTGCCACTCTGATTGAGGTATCTCCAAAACATGCATTCTGAATGCAGCAACCGCTTCTTCAAGTGTCGGAAAACGTTGAACTCTCAGTTTGTTTTTTACGTACGGGAATAAAAAGAAGTCATTCGGTGCCAAGTCAGGACTATACGGCGGATGACTCATCAAATCGATGTTTTGGGTGCTCAAAAATGCAGTTGTTTGAGTCGATGTGTGAGAGTTCGCATTGTCGTGGTGAAGAGTTATCCGTCTTCGGCGGTTGGTTTTCCTGATTTCTTGGAAGACAGCTGGCAAACAAATCGTTGTGTACCACTCAGAATCGACCGTTCTGCGTTGTTCTAGTGATACGGTTGCGACATGTCCAGTTTTTCCGAAAAAAACAGGCGACCATCTGTTTGGAAGTGCTTCGTGCGCGAACAACTTTTGTTGGATTTTGCCCATCTTGAAACACCCATACAGTCTACTGCTGTTTACTTTCGGGGTCATACGTGTAAATCCACGATTCATCACCTGTCACGATGTCATAGACGTGTTTCGAAGCACCGCGATCGTATGTTTTGAGCATTTCTTTCGACCAATCGACACGAGCCTTTTTTTGAGCGATTGACAAATTGTGTGGGACCCAACGCGAACCAATTTTTTGACAGTCAAATGTTCGTGCAATATTGAATGTATGCTGGTCCCACTAATGCCTAAGGTTGTCTCAATCTCACGATAGGTCACATGACGATCTTGCAATATCAGTTCACGCACAGCATCAATGGTTTTCGGAACAACTGATTTTGGACGACTTTCGCGAAATTCGTCTTTGGAATGAACTACGACCACGATTGAATTCACCATACCATCGATAAACACTGGTCCTTGATGGAGCTTCATCGCCAAAAATTGAATTAAGTTCATCCATGCACTGTTGCTGAGTTAATCCACGTCGAAAGTTGTAAAAAATAATCGCACGAAAATGTTCACGATTTAATTCCATTTTTGGGCCAAGATGAATCTTGTAAGTTACTGTAAACAACACAAATAGCGCTCATATGTCAAAACGTTCTGAGTACGTATAACCTCAAAACATCCAACTTTACGATAGACCTGTCAGTTGCCAGATTGCAACACCAGGGTTTCCGAATCCCGAAACATAAAAGGCAACTTTCGTATCAGCCGCCACATGAGCAGATGGTGCAGTAACAATGTAGGTTACAACGGGTTGTATACTGCCCTTTTCAGCTCTGAGATTTTTAATGATAATTGTTGTTCCTTTTAAGATATCAAGAAAATTTTATAGCTTCTATAATATCCTGAATGCAATATTATTCCTGATTTTCATAAATTTTAAAAGATTTTCTTTCGAGTAATTGTGTTTTTAAAAAGTTTTTTTATTGTATGCCGAGAATATCACAATATAAAATTGGTATTTAATTAATAATTTTACTACATATCTTGTATATATTCACTAATTTGTAGGAATGTTTATAAGAGGGCAAACAAATTTAAGAAATTTAGGGATGCTCACAAGTAGTCTTGGATTTCAAGAGTGCATTGTTGCCGAACAATCAATTAGAAAATTTTAATATTGTACCTCGATGATGTAGGTACCATGGACACCAATATCCAAAAATATTTTTGAGTTTGAAGGAGTCTTGTCATAAAATCTACTTTTTTTGCATGGAATGACCCACTCTGACTGGGACTCACGGCCTCTAACTGGGCCGGACCTTTTCCTGTCAACCAATTTTGGGGTATTAAAAGCCCACAAAATATGCATTCTGACTACCCTACATATTGTATCTATGTACTTGGTGCTGACAGCCTGTGAATGAGCTCAGGCCTACAGGCATCGTCCCTGCTTTGCGGCTATGGGTTAAGGGGGTGGGGTCCATGTAGTCAGCACGTAGACATCCCCACGCCGTATTCCAGTCTTCTCAATCTGAGAAGTGAATTTTTACATCATCAAACAGCAACATATACTGGGACTTTGCAAGGAAAACGCACACTATATATGATCTTGCCTCACCGAGAATCGAACCCGGGGCCGCATAGTGAAAAGCGAGCACGCTAACAGCTAGCCACGAGGTAATACCCAACATATTAGAGGAAGTAATTTACTACAAATTTGAACTGTTTCTTTACCATGGCCTGACGATGTGATTTTTTCTGTGTCAAATTCGTTGTTTTCCGACGCACAATTGCAATACTTTCTCTTCTTATGAAATCAGGTGAGAAAGTAAAATAGCACATGCTCACACAAACAAGATTTTCTCAAAAATTGCTCCAAATTTATCCTTTTATATTTTTGTTTGAATAGAACAAAAATACAAAATGGCATAGATATTTAATAAAACCACAGGAATTTAAAACATTACAAACATTAAAGCTTTTACATACCTGTCCTGCATTTTCGATATTAAAGCTAGAGATTTCTTTATGCGCAATCTATTCCTTGTTATTAGAAATTTCAATAACATATGTACACTTTTTAAATATATCAGTAGTTCATGTAATTCTGAATTATAATTTGGAAGAATCACTGCAACTTTAAGAATTTATTAGAAATGGACTACTTGTGGCACATGATTTATTGGCGTCAGGGAACCTCTCTTGCCTCATGATTCTGAGCTCTTAAGTCAAATCCCAGAGTATTTTTTTTCTCCTTTTGCTTTAACCCCGCTGTACTATTCAAATTTTGTATATGGCTGTACTGCTCAGGTCTATAAGACCTGGAAAGTTATTTAGCAATTAGTAAGTCAGCAATTAGTAAAAAGGGATTTAGCTAATAAGCTAGCAATTAGTAAAAAGGGATTTGTTGGATCTATCTATTTTTAAAATTGAATATTATACAATTATATATGTTAACATATTTGTTTACATTTGTTAACATTAACATTGTTTCCAAATATATTCCACTACTATGAAAAAGAAGCTACTTTGAACTTTTATATTATTTATTTAAGGACAAGTTTGGCTTTATTTTTCCATTTGTATTTAGAATTATCTTTTTTATTTTTAGAACTCAATTATGTACAGAAATAATTGTATTTAAAATTGTCATGTGGGTGAACACTTTGCTTGACCAGACTGATCTTTCATGTCCTGATTTGTTTCTTCAGCAGAAATAAGCTTGCCAAGTACAATTTGTACAAGCAAGTACAAATTTGTTATCAAAACCTAAAGTTTGACTACTGTATTTCCAAATCTCAAACACACCTGTTACTTGATTTTTGAGAATCGGGTCACATAATCCATAAAAGTACATACGTAACAATTCCATTTTTTAGGATAACTATAAGAAATAGACAAACAAAACTTAAATTTAAAGATACGTAGATAACAAAGTCATGGAAGTATCATAATGCTCAGTAGTCAAGCATGCTTATGACAGCAAAACAAATTCCTTTTTGGGCCATATAGTGCTGCAGTGTGCAACATTCTTTTAAGAAAAGACCACACTACTCTGAACTCAATGGCAGAAAGCTATTTTCATTTAAACTTTTGAAAAAAAATAATTCCCTCAACTTTTTTTGCTTTATTTGCTTAGGAGTTTTTCAAGTAATGGCATAAGTTGCAGTATTATAATAGTAACTGTTTCCAATAATTCCAGAAAATATATGCTGTTATAACTCTGTTAGTTTCTTCTCTTCTACCTCATTCCTTCCATCAGTCTTTGCCATTCATCTATTGTTCTTTTTTTCTTCTCTGTCTGTCTCTCTCTCTCTCTCTCTCTCCCTCTCTCTGTCTCTCTCCCTCTCTCTCCCCCTCTCTCTCTGTCTCTCCCTCTCTCTGTCTCTCCCTCTCTCTGTCTCTCTCCCTCTCTCTCCCCCTCTCTCTCTGTCTCTCCCTCTCTCTGTCTCTCCCTCTCTCTCTCCCCCTCTCTCTCCCTCTCTCTCTCCCTCTCTCTCTCTCCCTCTCTCTCTCCCTCTCTCTGTCTCTCTCTCCCTCTCTCTGTCTCCCTCTCCCTCTCTCTGTCTCTCTCTCCCTTTCTCTGTCTCTCTCTCCCTTTCTCTGTCTCTCTCTCCCTTTCTCTGTCTCTCTCTCCCTCTCTGTCTCTCTTTCCGTCTGTCTGTCTGTCTCTCTCTCTTTCTGTCTCTCTCTCGCTTTAAAACATTAGCTCTTTCATAAAATATAAAAGATATTAATTTTGTATTGTATAAAAGTCTAAATAATTTGTTTATTTGCATGTGTGTGTGTGTGTGTGTGCAGCCTTCCAGCAGTCAAATCTCAGTGGATGGGAAGAGTAATTGTGAATCTCTTTTGGCGGCCCTGATGGGAGAATTGCGTGGTTTCCTTCAGGTGCCTCCAGCATAACCAGTCATTTTATTGTAAAAACTGCTTTAGGTTAGTAATTAACCACTTTGTTTTATCTTTAATTATACTTAAAGGATATATTGCTAAGTCCCCACTCAGACAAGATGTCTTAGATTTTTCACTGCCTACAGTCAGTGCCAATGACTGAAGCAATATTAGTTTTGTTTATAAATCTGATAGTATTTTATTATTATTTTTTTTGTTTCATGTTTGCCAAAAAACAATTTCATATATGCAGGACATCTGTAACAGAATTAACTTTTTTTTATGAGTTAAGTATGTGCAATGCGTTGATGAATCTCGTGTCATTTCATTGAAAATCTGAGTGTGTTTGTGTATTACCTCTGACACTGAATGTGGACTCTGAAATCCCACATCTAGATAGTAATTTGGTTCAATTATTAAAAAGCTGCTCTGTGTGCCTCAGAGGTCACAGATTACTCTTTGTAATTTTTTTTGCCAAGACTCTTGCAGTCCTAATTCCTTTCATACTTTATAATGACAAACAGGCAGATACTTTTGAAACTTTTTATTATATTATGTACATAATAAATTAAATAATGTCTAGCAGATTTAATTGAGTTTTGCTCTTTAATTCTTCACCTGTTTACTATTGTGTATGCAGCTGTACTAATTATATCAGAGGAATGTAACTACAAGCAAGAAATTTTTTTTTGTATTCTTCTTTTAATATAAAATAATATATTTTTACTTTTATTAAACAATTTTGTTTAAACCTTTGTTGCTTCCCTTCCGAAATGTTTCACCGCAGCTACAGTGGGTCCTGTGGGTCTTTCAGACTGAGTTTCTTTTCAGTTCACTTTTCGTCAGATACAATTTTTGTGAGTGCATTTTCACGCCATTTTATGTGCAACCTGACTATTTTTATTCTTACTGCACGTTTTATAACTATAATCTTAGAAAATTCGTAGAAGAATTGTTGGCACTACTGTTTTATTCATTATAGCTAAAATAAAAAATCCTCTTCTCACACATTTTCAGTGTTTTAGATGTGTGTGCTGAGTATGCATTGCACAAAAGCCATGAGAATAAATAATATCCAGATTGAATTAGACTTTGAAATTGCATGCAAAAATTCAAAGCGAAGTGGGTCTAGAAGTCCCAAATAGTAAGAAAAAGTAAATGGTTAAAGAAACAGCAACCCGCTAACAGTAGATGGATAATATCTGCCTAAAAACGGAAGCTACTGAAAAGCTGAGGACTGAAGAGAGTTGCCAATCTTCAAAAAATTATTCAATCTTTCCCCCTTGCAAGACCTGGTGTAACACAAGATTAAGAAATATAAACAGCAATTGTTTAATAATGATGAAATTACTTTTTGTGGCTAATCAATGTATGTTTCTGAGCCTGAACTGTTTTGTTGTAGCCTGCGGATGGTGAGTGTGCCTGCAACTGCAGTACCAGTGCTCAGGGTTTGTCCTTTGCTGATAAATTGTATGGAGCTATGCAATACTTACTGTTATTCAATATAGTGACAATATTGTGCATTTATTAATTTGGTGAGAACAGGTACTTACTGTGAGAGTGTGTTTAAATGAACTATGTAAGAAAATTGTGATTAAATAAGTGAGTAATGTTCCCAGTAATTCTGTTTATGCAAATAAAATTATTTTATTTTGTTTGTGTGGAGGAAATAATCTGATGTTACACTGAAAGGGTTTGTAAATTCATGAGCAAGGAGTAAATGCAGCTTGGGCATATGTACACCTTTATACCAATATTTTTTTTATTGCAACCAAAATGTCATATGCAAAAAATAAGACTGCTTCCACTGTATGTATACATTTTTTAAGCAGCAGTAGAAACTTAATTATTTGTTAGAAGTTATAGTTCTCCAGTTGATGTCCAATGGGCTTGTAAATTTATAATCTTTCATGTGGAATGAAGGAAGATGAGTTGGCTACGATTCTGTTTTATTCATCGTTATTAACATGCACTTTCATAAATTGACATTTCTTTTGAACGCTTATTCTTCTATAAGACCACTACAATTCCAAAGAGCCCTGGTTGTATTGGAATGATCAGAGTACACTACATGGCCATTGCAGTGAAAAACATGTTTAAAATACAGATTAATAA
Organism: Gryllus longicercus; assembly: GCA_038098605.1. Classification (NCBI taxonomy): domain Eukaryota; kingdom Metazoa; phylum Arthropoda; class Insecta; order Orthoptera; family Gryllidae; genus Gryllus; species Gryllus longicercus. The sequence continues at coordinate 143,665 of JAZDUA010001154.1, forward strand.
TTATATAAATGTGATGGTTTACCCACATTTTGATAGTCATGAGGCCATGAAAATGGTTGAAAACAAACAACTTTGCCTCAGAATTTTTATATTCAATGTATTTTTAGTACAACAGTGTATATGTTACTCTCTGACTTTTGAGTTTATAAATATTTACTAATACAATGATAAGAATGCCTCAGTGTGGATGTTATGTTTGGAGAAAGTGATATTCTTGTTACATTACAAAGAGTTTCTCTTCGATCTGCATTTAATTAAGAATTCTTGAATAATTTTGCAATTAGTAATGAGGTTCCTGATTATTGTACTTTTAGTAGCATTTTTCTTATATTGTATATCATTTACTCAAATAATATTTATCTTGACTTGAATTGTTATTGTATTTATTAGGACTATATGATCTTGTTTAAAGATGTTTATTAATTCATTAATGCTGTTGAGTACTTCGGCAAGTCTCATCTTGTGCAATGAGACAGTGAATTTGAGTGGAGTATATTACAAAACATATCATAAATTGTTACTGCATAAGTGTGTGATGTGCATGTATGGAGGCAATTTCCACTGGGGTTAAATCACATAATTGCTGTTTTTGCTTGTATAAATGTTCTTTGGTAATACTAAGTGAACTTGTTTGTTTTTGAGTTTCAATATTTTTTTAGAGGTATGCTCATGTTGCTGTATGATTGTATTGTAAATTTTTACTGCTATTTTATAATACATCATTTCACTTTGCTAAGTAGCTCCAATTACTAGACAGTTTTATTCTCTCATCAGAAGTGTGTGAAAGTGTGTATGTGTGCACATTCACACTATGCAAGTGTGCAATGTTCCCAGACATTTGCATAAAGATGATAGATATGCATTTTAAACGTGCTCTTGAGCCACAGTAAACGTCTGCTCTCTCTATTGTCCACCTTCTGCAAACAAATTACAGCTCGGAAACAGTCTTATAAAGGCTTTAAAATAAGTAAAGAAATATGATATTTAGTTGAATGATATTAATAGTTGGGATCTTGATTACTACATCAACCAACCAGTTTTACTGTGATATGATTGGTTTAATTTGATTGAATCAATTCAATGAACTGTTTGGTTTTACTGAAAAAGATATAGGATTTGCTGAAATATATGTAATAATAAAAGAATAGAAGAAAATGAAACTAGTGTGATGGGTAGGAGGCCTGTTTCGTAGATGTCATTAATTTTCCAACATTTTTTATTGTCATTTTTGTTGCTATATGAAGAAGCTGTTTTGTCACTTTGAAATTTCTGATTGGAATCAAGATTATGGCTGTTAATATATCTTGATAAATATCATAGTATTTACTACTAAGTGATTGACTTGCATATTATTGTCAGACTACTTGACTAAGAATTCAATTCTGTTTTTGAAGATGTAATATTTCTGGGACATTTTTGCGACTCAGAAATATTGCAGTTCTAGAGCGACCAATGTAAAGTAATTTTCATTTCGATGTGTTATCCTGTAAAAATGTACAGAGGTTAAAGAGATCTCAGAAAACTTCATGGCTAAACTGGAAAAATCTCGTAATGAAGTTTCTACTGTGCTGCACAAACAAATTTATTGATAGTTATCTCTTAATCTAGTACTTTTATGACACTTATATTTGAAGGGAACATGACCTATAGAAATCAAATAAGTGAGATCTGCATTAAAACATAAATAATTGTAACAGAATTTGATAAAAACAAAAATGTGTTGAATGAATTATTCACTTTTGTATTACTGTGTCGCAAACAACAGAAATTTATTCAATTTGTTATGAATGAGGTTGAAAACGAAATGATGAACAAATAATTTTCCATTTCATTTGATAAATATTTATGGTTAACTGGATTTGTACTAGTAAGGATATTACTGCTGCATTATATTCCAATAATGCAGTTTTGTATGTGTTCATACACCATGTTTTGGCTGTCATGAAAGTGAAAATGTGTACTAATAATTTGATTTCTATCTAATTTGCAATGATGAATGAAATTTGCTTGATTATACAGGTAGCTTATCTGCTTGTAAGGGGTACAAATGTGAAACGTATAATTATGTAGAAGAAAGAAGCGTGTATATAATGGGATTTTCCAAGTCTTGATATATGAGGCTTTATTGTAGAACATCTGTTCAACATGTTTGCTAAACAGTTATTTGTTTGGAAGAACACAAACTGTTTAAGTATGTGAACAAATAAAATATTATTTTTTTTGGGTATTTGTTTAATGTTCCTAACTTGTCGCTGCCCCCACCTTACCGTGCTATTTCACAGAATGATTGAAACAAGACTTTGCTCTTATTAATGGTTTAAATACTTGTAGGAAGAGATGGAAATGGAGAATTTACGCCACAAATGTGAGAATATAAAATAAATCGCGGCAGTGTCTCTCTTTCTACGTAATTCTCACATCTGGAAATGCTTTTTACTGGAACACACGTTCAAGTTGCTAATAGAACGTACGTCCCTACGTTCTAGGTGCTCTGCAGCGCCGATATCTTGGTTCATTCCCCTCTAATTCCCGGGTATTGTACGGTAGCGGCGAACAAAATAGCAACGAAAACTTTAGCGCCATCTAGTGATAACCAGAATTTTGTCAGCCATGTTGGAACATTTAATAATTTGTGGTAGCTGAGTGGTAGTTAGTACCGTGGGAAAAATTGGACTAATTTATTTTGTTTCAGTGTGTACCATATCCCTTTTAAGCTCTTGATTTTGTTTTAAACGTATTCGTTGCCACGTCCATGTGATTATGAAGCAGACATCCATTTATGGGCTTGTTTCGTGTTCATTTTTCGAGTTCACCACTTGTTGCCAAGAGGAAATAATATTTTGACGGGAGTGATGATGCGAATCACTGTCTTTCAGTTTATTCTGGAACAGTGTTTAAATAATTGGTGATCATTCTGCTGTGTGTTCGTGTGTAACCTAATTGTCGAAGAACCTTCTATAACCTTGTTGTGTGAATGAAATAGTCTCGTAATGTTATATGAAAGTGGTGTTTGTTGAATTTTTTCAACGAAATGAAGTTTTTCTCCTTTATTTTTCTTCAAATGGCGAAGAGCTGAATTGTTTCAAGAACGCTGTGTATTTTGTACAGTGTAAAGGATGGCTGCCACCTTTGATCCTTATGATAAATCTAGGTGGGTGAAACTGGTTGATTTTTATCACATTTTTCTGTTATTTAATCGTTCTAACGCACAAATGCCTTTGTGCTAATTAATTATTTTTAGTAAAGTAACTGAAACATTAAATATTTAGCTTGGAGAATGAACTGATAAGTAGTACTTGTAAAGTGTGGGAAGGAGTATTTAATGAAGTTGACAATTTGTAAACAATTAAAACCTGTGACAGGTCAGTCAGATCATGAGTTACCAAGGGAAAAGTAAGTTTCTCTGCTTATGGAACATTTGATTATAACTATCAGTTATCAGAGCTTTGTGTGAAAGGGGAAAAGTTTCATTAACGTAAATGTCACTTTTGTATGAGAGTTAATTGTTTAAATCTTTTCAACCCTAGTGGGAGGATTGCATTTAGTGAAGTTTTAACATTTGTTATGGAAATTTGAGTTTTTGAATGAGGATGTGATAATCATTTAAATATCTGTAATTGCTTTGATATTATCCTTAAAGTGGAATGATCATGGTATTTCATACATTTTCTTTCAGTTGGTACTTTGGGACGATGTCCCGTCAAGATGCTACTGACTTGCTGATGGGTGAAAAGGAGGGGGGTGTTTTTCTAGTAAGGGATAGTGCAACAATTCATGGAGACTATGTTCTCTGTGTTAGGTAAGTGAGTGAAGTGTGAGTTTTCAAATGAGAATTGTTATTAATGTTATGCAACTTGATTAATTTGTCATTACTTCATGCTACTGTATAATATTTCAGTTCTAGTTTTCACCCATGAAATTAAAATTATCTTCAATCATTGTTATGTTTTTTCTTTCAGGGAAGATAGCAAAGTCAGTCATTACATTATAAATAAAATTCAACAAGGTGAACAAACTAGGTATCGAATTGGTGATCAGATGTTTCCAGACCTTCCAGCTTGCTTGGCATTTTACAAGTTACATTACTTAGACACTACTCCTCTTATTAGACCAGCTCCACGAAGAGTGGAAAAAGTAATAGCAAAATATGATTTTGATGGAAGTGTAAGTATTATGTATGGAAAGTGTAAGTTAAGTGTTAGTAATAAGTAGACTTCAGATTTTTAGGCAAACACCTATTTTATTCTTCTGGCAAGGACTCAAAATTAATTATGTTCATGTTTCATGATATAATGATATTGAGAAATAATAAATAAATAATGTAGTTTGAAGAATAACTTGAGGTTGTGTAAACCAGCATTTCACACTGCTTGGGTGAAGAGTAAAGAGAGGAGGGAAAAAGAGGAAATTTAGAGGTCTTAAGGAGAAACCTTCAATGATCATAGGTAGTGTTGTATCTGCTGTTGACTGTGTGTTGTATAGTGTTACAGAAATTTTTAATTGAGTGAATTGTGACAAAACAGATAGACAAAATTCAGTGGAAGTGGCAAAATGAGTGCTTTCCTAAAACAAATGAAAGATATCCATACTTACCATCTAGTAGATTTATTAGGCAAGTTTTTTAAAGATAATTTTGCCCAAAATGTGTTGGTAATTATGTATTGTGCAAATGGGAATGTGTAATGTTAATCATGAAGGCATGAAGAAATGTAGAGCAAAGTGGTGAGTTGCCTGTGAAAGTGATTGACATAAAACTAGAGACTTATGAAGTGAGTGAAATTCTGGTTTAATAGATATTCACTTTATGCAGTATGGAAACACAAACTTGTTTATTGGAAGTGTTTCAAAGACTCACGGACAGAATCAGTGGTGTTTTTTTCTTCTTCTAATATTACAAGACTCTCAGGAGGCACACACTCCCATCCTATCCTTCACCCTACCTCCTCCCCTCTCCTCATCCTCCCCAATCACTCTTATCTAAGGGCTCTACTTGAACCAACACTTACATATTGCATTTTTCATTGTTAGGGTCCCAAAATGCGTATTTGTCCTGTAAAATGTAAAAAATGCCTGAACAATGTAATTAAAGAAAATCACACGGAATAAACTCAAAAGCATTTCTGAAGAAATTCAGGCTGAAGCTGAAATCTGTAAGAAATAAAAATCTGGATTATTCTGGCTATGCTCTGCAGAGCGTTGCCAGGATAATTAAAAGAGAGACTTTATGCATCGTCTGTTATTCCAACATATCATGCACTAGTCTAAAGTGATGAAATAGAGACTGTTTTCTGCATATGGATGATTTAAGTTTACAAGAGTTATTGATGTTTTTGCTTTTATATTTTTATCTGTTCCTTTTAATAGTTCATGCTCATGTTTTTAGTAAAGTAGTTTTATGTGGAATAAGTTATTTTTATGTCATTTTTTACCGCTTATTTAAGACATTAAACAACCTATTTAGGTGCATCAAATAAGTTTTTTAGAGCCTAAAAATCTGATGTCCACTAAAAAGTGTTGTGTATGGTGGTTAACACAAGGTAATTTTGAAGTGAAATATTGGCATCGTGGGTGAGATATTAGTATGTTAAACATTTTATTTATTTATAGGTACAGGTAATTTCTCAATACAATGAGAAATAGAAAAGTTTGGTTAAATTGTAGTTTGTTGTTTCTGTATCATTTCAGTTTAATATAAATTGTTCATAGTTGTTTGAAAATTTGGTACCATTTGTTTTTCATTTTAGGATCAAGATGATTTGCCATTTAAAAAAGGAGAAGTTCTGACTGTTGTTTCAAAAGATGAAGATCAGTGGTGGACAGCTCGCAATAGCTTAGGTCACACAGGCTCCATCCCTGTTCCATATGTCCAAAGGGTGTGTATTAAATAATATATATGTACGTGTATTGATAGTAAATAAATACATAGTAAAAATGACCAGCTTGGGGAACAAAATGGAGATGTTGAGATGCGGGAAAAAGAATTCTATGTTCCCACTGCACATAGGCATTGTTGCATGTGAAAGACTCATCACCTATCATCTGTAGAGCTTCGAGTGTGTGTGATAGTGCTGTCCCAGTGGCAAGAAGGAAAGGAATTCAGAAAATTTCAATGAAAGTCTTACTGTTATTTTCCCACAAAATGCTCGTGTGTGGGTATGTGAAATGAAACGTCTAAGAAAATGGTTGATGTCAAGCCTTATGTTGTTGCAAATGCCTAAGTAATTGGCTTTCATTGCTTTAGTGTCAATTTTATGTAATTATTTATTTTTGTATGGTTTATGGGGGTCTTAGAAGATTGGGAAATCTATTTAAAAGTTCTGGTAGATTGATTTTGTTCCTTTGAATTGGAAATAGTTTTTGTATTCATGATAATTTTAATTTGTTTGCCGTATGTTCAGAATGCATTCTTTATCCCTTAGCATTTTATTTGTTATTTTTCCATAACACTCGCATTTCTGGTATTTTTTTGACGTATTTTCCTGGGGTCTATTCATGTTTTGGCTTTGGTCTAATTATTGCCTTTCATATTCTGATTTTAGCTTCTTTCCTCAGGTGTTGGTTTTGACATACTGAATGGTTGAGACAGCCTGCTATTCTATTTGCTTTTATAATTTATTATTTTGCCTCCCTTAGAGATCTACCATTACTGATACAATGCTTTGGCATTTTATTTTCATTACTTGTTTTAGTTCTTTTAGCCATATTTGTTTATTAGAGTATTGGTTTTAGCCAAATTGCATCTTAATGTTTCTTTTGAAATTGTCATGCATTCAGTTTTTTTGACTTGTATTTTCATATTGAACTTTTGGCACACATTTTATAGAGTTGGAACCAGAAACGTTAGATCTTCCTTTTCAGTAATTAAAACTATTGTCTTCAGAGCTGACTGAGTTTATATTATGAGGTCCAAAATAGTATCTTTTTTTTTCGGTCTCATGGGATGTATTTTATGAAGTTGGAGAGTATTGACTCATTGTCACTTTGTCTAATTTCTTGGTCTATTGTAATGGCTTGGGATTATTGTTGATTGGGTTTTACATGAATTCTATTAATTGTGTATATGTCAACCGTAAGTTTAATAAGTCTGCATGTAGTGTTTTCTTTCTTCAGTAATCTTACTATATCTGAAAGGCGTATACTACCAAATGATTTGTGTGTGTCGAAAAAACCTATATGTGCTGAATTGCAGGAATGTTTTGACAATTTGTCGAATAATGAAGAGTGTAATAGTTGTTTTTAGTTCGAGATATTTCATTATCATCATCAACAACAACTGCAAGGATTGGACTTGATCAGTCTGTTCTAGCTCCTAAAAACTGTTCACTCCATCCCAGTGTTCTTCCCACATTTCTTCTCCCTTTCGGCTTGTAGATGTAGGCAACTTTCACTATCCCTTAAGGCATTCTTAATATATGATTTTTCCATTTTTCTCAAAATTCTTTAATTATGGTTTTCACACTTAAAATTTTTAATTCGTTTCGAATTTCTTCGCTTTTCTTATGATCAAGAAGTGTATAACCTGCTATGGTTCGAAGAAACTTCATTTCAGTCGATTCTAATCTTCTAGATTGGTCTTTAATTAATGTCGAACATTCACTTCCATATAACAGCTTGGGAAGGGGTTTTGTAGTTTCACCATGGTTTTGTAGTTTCATTATAGTTTCTTTTCCGACTTTATTTTTCAGAGTTCAAGCTATTGTGCCATAGAAGTGTCTATATCTATTTATTTTACTGGTAAATCATTATTGTTATAATATGTAATTTTATAGCCAAGATAAGTAAAAGTAAAATGCATTTACTTGTTCTATTATATTTATTCATAAATATAATAATTCTCTAGAATTATTCTGGTCTAAATTATCTCCTTTCTTAAAAAAGAGGGATTAGAATGCATTTTCCATTCCTCTAGGATTCTGGTCTGTTTATGTGTGTTTTGAATTAACTTGACTTATTCTTTGTGTAATGGTTGTCCTCCGTATTTCAGTAATTCATCATATATCCCATCCTCATTGGGTGACTTTCAGGTTTTTAAATTTGGAAATGGTTTGTACAATCTGTGTTTCTGAAATCTGCAACTCTTGTGTGAATGTACCAGCTATATCCAGTGTTGGAACATTATCACTGTAAAACAGATTACTAAAATATTCCATCTGTTCCGTACTACTGATTTTTGTTGTACTTCTTAATTCGTTTGTTTCAGTATGTGCATTTGATGTAAAGTGCCATATCTGGTTTTGTAGACCAGAAAAGTTATGATCCATCCTTTGCAGTAAAGAATTCCCGATAATTTGGTTTCATTTTCTTGATCTTTATATTTACTTGGTTTCTTATGAGTTTGTACTTCACTTTTTATTGATTTTTCGTTATTCTCCCTTGACTGATTTATGTACATTGGCTTTATTTTTTTCCACTCTTATCTCAATATCGTTGTTTTCTTATCTCATTCTTATTAATTCTTTGTTTTAAGCGATCGTTGTATAATTTTTGTATAGATTCATCTTGAAAGGATTGGTTATTGATTTTTGGCCCTTCAGTATTTTTGTTCTTGTTTTAATGATCTTGGTGAGCACCAAATTACAGTTGTTTGTGTTAAGCTTCATTTATCCAAGATGTGCAATGGAAAATACATCCTTAGCATTTTGTTGGTTTATTTACTTATTACTATTTAAATAGCATTATTGTGCTTTAAAATAACAATGGTAATGCAATTGGTGTAGAAATTGTAAATGTTTTCATGCCACATTCAGTATTTTATTTTTTAAATGTTCATATTTACCCAACTTATACTGTTAGAATAATTTTTCCACTTTCTGTTGTAGCGCGAATACCTACTGGTATTTTATCTGGGTAGTAAATGTGTGTCAGATGTACTAATTATTGAGTACATAAAGCATATTCATATCCTAAGTTACTGTTGTTTCGGAAATAAATTTTAATGAGTAGCTCAATAACATCAACGGCTGAAGTCTATTATATGGTACAACTTCGGAAGTCATTTAAACCGACACTTTGCGCCGCTCTGGCAGTAACTGCGCAGTTGGAATTTTAGAGGCTTTCTTGAAAAGTGCTTTCTTATAGAGATGAATTGGTAATTATGCAGTGGATAGACTCAAGGATATTTATAGTGAATGCGAGGGCTGAAGTCCCGAGCCTTACCGTGACTTGGATCTGGGCAAGCGAAGCGAGAAAACTTGCCGTTTAAATAAAATTGGCATTACAATGCAGCGGGGAAAAGGCATATGAAGGTCGAGCTATGAAAATCGTCTATCCGTAAGTTTTATTAATTTCTATCAGAGTGCGTAGCGAAATTTAAGTGAGGGCTTAAGGAGACCCCTCCCCCACGCCTCCACACTTCTCTGAGGGGGTACCATGTAACCTACTTTAACCACATCAACAAAATAATTATTGTAAGTGAATAAGAATTATTGTTAATTGAGTATATTGAATCTTTTTGCTAGAAAACACATTCTTGATTTAGTAGATCTAAGTTTGACTACTATTCAAACTATTTGTAGAGAAAATGTAATATTCCCCAATGACTTCAGAGTAGAATTACTTTCATTTTGTAAAGGGAAAATTGAGATATATTTATAAGGGTGTGTTTTAAATCTATCCTTCGTGGATAACTGTTATTCTCAGCATGCACATTATTTATAATGCTCGTCCTAAGTGAATGCCATTTGTGGGGCATCTATATGTATGAAGTAGCTTCTCAGTAAGTGTACTGAATGATGAGTAGAGAATGCAATTAAGCATTTGAGTACCATTGACTGTCTAGTAATTGCTATAATTAACAACGGGGATAAATGAAAGAAGAGAAATAGACGTGAAAATGGAAGTTCTTTAGCTGCTGCTGGTGATAGTTTACTGTTAGTTGATGGGATGTGTTGGTATGTTGAAGTTGTGCTATGTTGATACAGTAGATATGTTAGTTTTGGGCTGGATGGCAACTTCTGGTTGACCAGATGCAGGAGATTCATGGCAACGTAATGACTGGGTACTGTCTGTCTCTGAATGTACTAAACTGCTGCATAGCAACTGGATCCAAAGATATGCTACCTGTGGGACTTATATTAATGAGTTAAGTCTGGTTGATTTTAATAATATTATAATTTTATCACATTCTTCCCTTGTCTTGAAGAAATAAGAGATCAGTGTGTATTCCCAAAATTGATCTTTCTCTTGCTATGTTGCTCAAGAAGAAGGTGAATGGTTGTCGCCGTGCTCCATACTTGGAATCAGTTTTTTACTTTCTCACCCTGCGTGAAAAGTAGTAGTATTCTAATCATGCGATGGAAAACTGCAAATTTTCATCTCAAAAGCTCTTTTTGAATTTGCTCTGGTAATGAAACATGGATAAATGTCGTTCCTATATAGTAAATTACTTCCTCTAACATGTTTTGTAGTCAGAAACCGTGTTTTGGGGGTCCTTGTTCTGAGAAATTGATTGACAGCAATACCTCCGTCTGTTTGTGTCCTGTCTATTTTTTCTGTCTAAATTCTGATTTCCAAATTTTTTCCTCATATGTATTAAAGGACTAAAAAGAAAGTGGCGCTAGTCTTATTTCCGGCACTGTATTTACAAATATTGCAAAATTTTAACATGTCAAAAATACAAAATTGAAGGTAGAGATTTTGATTTTAACAAAATCTGTTCTAAAAATCACCTCTTTAGAAAAGGTCATGAACAATTTTTTGAAAAACTGGTACTTTTCACTTTATTTCTGGTTAAAATTAATGCAAATTATAAGAATAACATTTTCCCAAAAACCGCCTTAAATTTTTTCTTTAAATTTTTTCACATGTAAAACAGGGATGCTTAAAAGAATGATAGAGGTTTCATTTTTGTTGATCTCTGAAGTTTCAAAAATTTGGAAATATGATGTTGAGACAATTCGATTTTTAAACATGTGCCCAAATTTGTGTATAAGAACGGCTGCTTTGTACAGAGCTAAGGCAGATGGCGAGTCAACTTGGAGAACTTGAGTTCGAGCCCTGGGGCGGGAAAATAAATTTTTTGCAGGTTCATCTAGTAGTAGTATAATATTGGAAACCAGTCAGAAATAATGTGAGAAAGTGGGTGCTATTGAGCACCACTAGTTTAATTAAGTTACCTTGGCTTAGTTTGAAGTTGTGATCTGATCTGGTGAGGATGATCTGCTTGCTTCTACTAATTTGTATCTTAGGTATTGATAGTTTGTTTACCATATGCGTTCGTAGGCTTCCGTGGCCTGAGTCAATACATTCTTGGCTATCCGGGATGAGCCGTGTCTCGATCAATTGGACTGACATTTCGGCCATCTTGCTGTGGCCTTCTTCAGATCTATACTGCTTCCAAATACAGCAGTATAGCTCTGAAGAAGGCCACAGCAAGATGGCCAATACGTCAGACAAATTGATCGAGACGTGGCTCATCCCGTATAGTCAAGAATGTAGTTTGTTTTCCAATTGGAGTTCCTCTAAATTTGTCAGTATCAGACCATGTGTCCACACCACCCTTGTCCATTGTCTTAGCTGTTAGTATCGTTTGCAAGAATTTCCATCTTCAGATTCATTACCTACCCATTCCACCTCTGAATCACTAGTGTCACTTTCAAAAATAACCTTTCTTCTCATAACACCTTTTCCTATTTCCTCATCTTAGTCCATCTGTTGCCGCCTAAAAACATTTCAAGGACAAGTAACCCAAGCCTTAGCACAAGTGACACTCCAAAGAAACAACAGTTGATGAAGGCAAGAATGGAATGTTATCATTCTGCTTGCTTGGAATATTATAACCAACTATGGTTTGCTTCTAGGACTTGGATGATTTGACATTGTTGTCTGAGATTTTATCTGAAAATTTTATTATAGAGCTTATGTCACCTCTCACCTTCCAAGTTCAAGAGGAAATTCATTATGTCATCTCAGAGATGCCCTCTGTTCTGTAGGACGTGTAGACACCACACTCTGTGCTATGTGCTGCCATCAAGCTGTGATTTCACAGATGCCTTCCGATGTGTAGGGCTAATCAGTCTCTGTCGCTAGCCAAGTACAAAGGGTTAACAGACTTAGAATTAAAAGAAATATCTTCTATTGAAATGTGTATACTACATTCTACATATTAATATTTTTCTTGAGTTGGCAGGGTCTATCTTGTTTCCCCTCATGTTTGCCACTGAATGTTAATATTGTTACTAACCTGCTTGAATGATTGTTTCAGTATGATGACAACCAACAGTGTGTGAGTGATGGACACCGACCAGGTTCTGGTGGTGGAAACCCTGTGAGTCATCAGCAGGAAGCAAGGCGCACTAACATACAGGTATATATTCATTTGAAACGAATTGTAAAATTATAAGAATGTTACATAGATGAGTATAATTCTAATTGTTTTTTGTAGAGGAACCCTTCTTTAAATTTTATTTTATTTTTATGTTTTGTTGAAGTTAGCTTAAATAATGTTGCTAATTAATTAAGTGAAATTTGTAGACCAATCAATATAAAATGCAGATGAATCCCTTATTTTGATACATTGTCTGTTATCCTGAAAACTGTAAATAATAATTCAATTTTATTAATAGTGTGTCTTGCATGTGAAAGTACTGATGACCTGAAAAGCACTCCAAGAAATGAGTTGTATGGCAAGATTTATAAATTACACCAAAGAGTGATAAAAGATCATGGATAGTTATGTAAATGACAAATAAAGTTTACCCAGCTAAGATGTAATCAAGATTTTCTATTCTTGTTTACATTTGTATCATTTCAGAATGCATCCACTTTCATATCATTCAATATATTTTTTATGCACTTGAGACTTGATAAGATTTTGTATTTTCTAGTTGAAAAGAAGATTTTGAAAGCATCTTCTTTTCTTGTAATTCAAACATTTATAAAAGAAATAAAATTTGGGGAGGGTAGAACGATTCTATTAGACTTTGTTATCCATTGTCCCTGAGAATTGAAGTATTTTATGGTATGGAAGACTTCATACCTTTAAAACCTTATTGAATGTATAAACATGTGAGGTCTGTAGTGGAAATACAACTTTAATGTTTCACCTGGAGATTAAAAAAAGGGGCAGCTATGCACAAAGGCAGAGCATGCACTGGACCCCATGTGCGAGTTATTGGGCAGGGTTTTTTTGGTTTGCATGAATGTTAGTATTCCCTGTTCTCTCAAATTCTATGAAAATGGGCATTTGTTTATATCAATATAGCTTGCTCTATGTCATCACATTGGAGATACTTCTCGCGCTGCTTTACTTTACATCATTCCATACTAGACTCCAAAGACAACGTGCTGAAGGAGATGCAAATGTGAGCTGAAGGAATTTTTGTAATACTAAAAATTTTAGTAAACTGCATTTCCACAATTTGAAATGTGTGGGAGAAACATTGATTGTGACATTTAAGATTATGTGATTTTGTTTTATGTTTTGTGATGTCTGTAAACTTGGCATGTAATTTTTCTTTTTTGCTTGTTCTCAGAGGAAGTTGCCTGCTTATGCTCGAGTAAAACAAGCTCGAGTTCCCAATGCCTACGACAAAACAGCATTGAAACTCGAGGTCGGGGACATTATCAAAGTCACGAAGATGAACATCAATGGTCAGTGGGAAGGGGAATTGAATGGCAAGGTAGGGCACTTCCCCTTCACACATGTTGAATTTGTTGATTCGGAAAACAACGATGGTGCTGATGAGAGCTAAGACCTGCCACAGCACGGCAGCAATGCAGCCACAAGTCCACATTGCATGGGCCACACTCATACATGGCCACAACGTGTGTGCGTGTGTGGGGAGGGGGGGATGAGCAATGTGTAGCGCAACTTCATGAAGAGGATATCTCAGCTTCTAAAATTGTAGTGTAAGCTTCTGATAGAAACAGAAACGCCACTAGTGTGCAGTAAAACTAACCAGAAAGGCACAGAAAGAAAGATTCACAGTAACAAAAATATAGCAAAATTATATTTTATGATGTGACTGCTGTTGCTGTAGTTTCATACTTACTCACCCTACTTCTGCTTGTCCTTTCTGTTTAGAGTTGCTGAGTCCATTAAGCTTTAATATCATCTTGATTTTTCCTGTGGGAATGACAAGAATCTTGAGTTCATTCAAACTGTTTTGACTTGTGTGAAGCACTATTGCACACAAGGAATGTCTGGGCATGAGTCAAAGTGCAGAGTTTTTGGACACTGCTGTGCTGCTTCTGTAAGAATGGTTGTGGCAAAAGAACATTGAATGTAGAGAAAATTGCTTGGCATTTGTATATAGCTGTAAGGAGAGATAAAGCATTGTAGCTGGTAGCAAAAAGAAGGTGCTCCCTGCTCTGGGGTGAAAATTATTGGGAGTTGTTCTTGTGATGTATTTTTGGAGTTTACTCCAATTTTTATTCCTAGGCAACATCACAGATTTATACCTGAGGGAATAATTTTCAGTGATTCATTTATATTTTATGTATTAGAAAAATTGAGTGCTCGATGCTTAAGAATGATTAGTGCTCAAATTCGCCCATAACGCGATTATAGGCTTCTATATTGACATGCATTGGTGCATGGTATGGTATAACTAAGGACTGAATGTATGGCAAATTGCTATACTTGTATGAATTGTGTCAAGTTGTAGGACTGTTTGTCTGTGTGTCTGAAGAATTTTATCTTTCCGAGTTAATATAAGATTATCTGATTTTAAGACCAATTTGTGTTCTTGTGCTCATTGTTTGATTTTCTTTTTGTGTGGTTTTAAGTTGTGAGGAGTGTATCTAAATGTTATATTTGCCTGTATTGTATAATTAGAAATCATATTTTTCTGACTTTATGAAATTTTGTATGTGTTCTGCATCTGTAGAATGCAAAATTGTCTTCACTCATATACTCAACATAAAATACATAAATTATTCTTACTCTGGTCGGAGTGAGTTTTTAAAAAACTGTTATGTATTATAAGTTTATGAATTTTCACATGTACCAAGTACACGATTTGGCAATCAGTTTGTGCGTGTCAGTTTTACCCTATGAATTTATGGGTTGTATTGCAGGAATTTGTATGGTATTCATGTTTCATATGGTGTAAATACTAGCTACTAACTTAAGAACATGATTTGCAATCTTGCAACTGCATGCTTTGAAGCAATATATGCTACATCAAAAGTTGTACCCAACTTCCTCACAAAATTGTTCCTGGCATCCTAGTTTTTAAGGGACAAGTTTTGTGCACTTTTATGTTTTAACCAGTGAATAAATCTTTTCCAACAATAGTTGTGAATGTGTGTGTACGTACATGTTTTTTGGGACATGACCATCTCTGAGCAAGTGCCATAATTTAATCCAGTGTACATAATTGTCTAAGATAACTGGACAATGTTTTGTGATGTTGGATATGTATTGAAACAGAGGAGCTAAAGCTATTTCTTATGTTTCTTTGTTATCAGAATGAATAAGGACCTACCCATTCGTTGAATGGTTCAGGCTATTTCTCAATTATATTCCCAGGGTTGTGGTCTTCCATGTAGATATGGCATTTTTAACTTATTGACTGTGTGTCTTGCTTTTTCATAAACTTCAGGGCTACTTCACTTTGTGGTACAGTCCCAATTTTATTTGTTGCCGTTTATTTCGAGTGTTGTTCACTGTTGTGAAATTTATATGGTTTCCATTCATTAAGTTAATGTAGTTTGTATTTAATTTTGTGTTATATCTTCTTTTAACCTTGTTATTTATGGGTCAAAGTGGAGAGGGGAAAAGTGATATTTTGTATGAACTGGAGTACTGTGAATTTGCTATGCCTGTCTGAGTATTGTAATTTTCACAGTGCTTTGACTGCTGCTATCATTATATCAGGGATTGTTACATTGGCCACCCCATATTGTACATGTGGTATTGTTTGCTAACTTATAAATCTGATGTTCTTCAATTGTACTTTTATGGTAGAGGAAAATACTGACTCCATCCATGACTGATTTCAACATTTGTGATATTCTGAAAGATGTGTGTAATTATCAGTTGAGCTGAAAATGTACCTTGTTGATTATTCTTATTATTCATGTAAGTGAACAAGTACTGTAAAAACTATGTGAGATATTATGGCCTACTGAATGGAATTTTATTGAATTAAATTAGGATGAATTTTTGGCCTCATTCATGGATGGAAACACTGTTCAGTCTTGTCTCGAGATTGGAACATTTTTTGTTTTCGTGAAATGTGCTTCACCAGCACTATATTGTTGGCAACAAGAAAATAATATGGATTAATGTTTTATGCAGTTGTATTAAATATAAACACTACCAATTCCTAGTCTATCTCAGTCCAA
The DNA here is from genome assembly GCA_038098605.1 of Gryllus longicercus. Taxonomy (NCBI): domain Eukaryota; kingdom Metazoa; phylum Arthropoda; class Insecta; order Orthoptera; family Gryllidae; genus Gryllus; species Gryllus longicercus. Next base: position 159,955 of record JAZDUA010001154.1, read on the forward strand.
GGTAAAATTTTTTCTCATGTTCTCTTTGATATATATGCATTTTGTGATTGTAAACCTATGACTTTGAAACCTGTTGCTGTGGAGATTTTCAGTGTTTCAGTTGTAATGATTCTTTGCTAATTTGTGCTTTCAATCTTAAGCAGATGCAGCCAAGGAATATGTAATATTACTTTGAAATTTATCCTTTGTAATTTTTTAACTAATTTATTCTGGATGTGCACACTGGAAATTTATCCTTTGTAATTTTTAACTAATTTATTCTGGACGTGCACACTGGAGTCTGTGAGATCCCAGCAGGATTTTCTCTCTCTCTATTTCTCTCTCTTTCTCTTTCTCTCCCCCCCCTCTCTCTCTCTTTATTTATACATTTTTCAAGGGACGGCAGGGAAAAATAACTGAAAACAAGGAAAATCTAGGTGCAAAATGAAAACTCAATATTTTGAAAATACTGTTGTGTTAGAAAATAATATGTAAATATTATTCTCAATGCAGAAACCTTGTCAAGGCAGCAAGTTCTTAGTTTTGAAATGAGTCTGATCTTATACCAATTGCTTTTTTCTACACCTATAGTATAAATTTCCCCTCTGAAAATGTGACAACTGCACCGTAATCACCCATATTACTTGATACCCCTGTGTTTCATACAAATAGGCCGGATGTTTAATGTGCAATGTTGGCAAACATGCGAAGCCATGCCAGATGACATACAAACATTATGCATAGGCGTACCTATGCATGAATAGCACAACGCTGTACCTATGCATTGCACGACGACTTACAGACAGTGGGCATCATTATCAATGCACCCTGTGGTTTTGTTCAATCTCCATGGATCCTATCAAGTTCCAATGGAAGGCCTTGTGTACCAACAAAAGTAAACAATTTGAAAGCCAAACCAAATACATGTTTCTTGGGCTCCTCTAGAATGGCATAATCATTTTCACCTACAGATCATCTATGTCAGGGTATAGTCAGGACTTTCATTATGAACCTATAAGCATAATAAGGCTAATAAATATAAAATACATATTTGAAATAATTAATCATGGGAAGTATAGAAATTAAGCTGGGACTTATGAACAACAGTGCATAAACGTCCAAAATGTGTAAATGGAATTTTAATGTACATATGTATGACAAAAGTTTCATTTCTCTAAGCAGTGTTCTTTATGCATGTCAATATGAAAAATTATTTTGTGATTTCAGTGTATAGTGCTCATCAGTCAAATGTACTCAAAATATTTAAATGCTACGTTTTAGAACAGGGCAGTTTTATGTTATAAATAGAATACATTATCAAAATTTCTGAAAATTGAAATATTTTCTTAGAGTCCTGCAGACCCCAGTGTGCAATGTGTGTAACAAAAAATAAGTATGTGTGTGCAGGAATTATTACATTTAAAATAACACCAACAGCCTTGACTGTATCGAAATAATAATAATAATAATAATAATAATAATAATAATAATAATAATAATGTAATTAAGTGATAATTATTTAATATTGTGAAACTTAAGATTTAACAATACAAATTTTTGTGAATAAAAATTATCTTCCTAACAAAAATCAAAATAATATAGACTCCCAAGAAGTATTGTTATTCATAATAAAGTGTGGAATTGTATGTTCATCAAATATTTGCTATTAGAAAAACACGTTTTCATTTTTAAAGATTTTTCCTTTAGTGTCTTGCAGCATTGAGACAACATTGGCAGAAAAAAAGAAATGTTGCATTTCTTGTTTATTACCAACTCATCTTTATTGAGAAAACTTAAAAAAATGTTTCTTTATTTCCTCAATTCTGAAAGAATTTTATAATAATGAAAATATAAAAATATATTTGCAATATAGAGCTCAAGCAATTATTATTATTATTATTATTGTTCTTCTTCTTCTTATTATTATTATTCACAATTACTATACCATATTTGTATTGTAAATGTTAATTTTATGTCTTGGCATATCTACCTAAGAATCAAGCCAGATGAATAAGAGACCTTGTAATATCATTTGGTTTCCTGGAAAAGAATTCATTCATAAGGTGTTCAAAAAACATTTTCATTATTTATTGATAGTTTTTCTTAAAAGGTACTTGAAGTTCTCTACAGCAACTGTTAAGGGTAGCCAGATATTAATTTTCTCCATCTTTGTGTACTCTGCATTGCTCAACTCTGAAACATTTGAATCTGCACACACTTTTCGGTGCACTAACTTACCCTCATGATCGTGTGATTAATAAATATATCAAGAGTTGTTTCTTTCTTCCTTCCTACCTTTGAATAGTGGTTATGTACACTTGCAGTCATATCGAATAAATGTATATGGTTGTACATTGTGACAAGATTTGGATTGCACATCAGGCTGTGTTTAACATGTTGATACCTATTCAGATTATGATATGCTTGAAAATTAATTTTCTTGTTTGGGTATATGTGTATGGACACATTTTTACAAAGAACTGCTGATAAGTTTTGCATTTGTTTATTTTAACTTGAGTTTGTATATTTTATTGTTTTATTAAAACATATGTCACCTTAATTTTCTGTTATTAAATTTTATTTGGTGCAGATTATTGGCTGACGTATAAGTTGTAGTTTGGCTCATTAATTATAAGTTTTCAAAGTATAAGTCTATTAGAGATATTAATTTTAAACCTTTTTGGTTGCTTGAAGTGTTTGAAAAGTATGTGAAAATGGTAGGAATCTCCATTTACTGCTTGCAGCTTTTCTTAACATAATTTTCTTTTAAATTGTTTATCATTCGATTGTAAAAGATAAATTGATTAATTCATTTCTGGTGTATTGTATTGATTTCAGGATTTTTAATTTTGGAGTGTTGTGTTTTGGAACTGAATAGAAATCCAATTTCTACTTATGTGCATATATTTTTGTAAATTGTTTCAATGTGTCATTTTTGAAGTTGTGAATAATCCAGTAGTTTAGGTGATAAAGTTTGATAATGGTGAGTTATGTAGAGTGTATTTTTATGACCCTAATCAGCTGAAACTAGTGGATTTTTCTGTTCCCCTTCTCTGCTCAAAGAAGTTGTGATTGAAAAAATGTAGCATCAATTATTTCCTTTGCAAATGATGATGCTCTACTGTTTTTTGCTTCTAGAATATGCACCAAAACGTTATTTTTAAAATGTTACTCCTATTTGTGAACATGCACATTCTGTAATTAGCACAGAATTAATTTGTTTACACTCTGGAGATTAGAACATGTAACTTGTAACAGGGAATGCGTTGAAGACAGTGAGAGATGGACGACAGAAATCAAAACTTCTGTGTGTACTAAAATATTTTCAGAAGCTTAAGTTGGAACTACAAGGAATCTTATTTAATAAACTGTTCATGTGAAAGTATGTTTCATATTAGTAATTCTGTGCTTTCATTAGATCCTTAAGCTTTGAAATTATTTGAGGAAATACTTACAGTTCATTGTTTAGTAAAGAATTTTGCAAATTTTGTTCTTGTGAATCATTGCAGGATTTTATGTTTTGTAATATATCATAAAATCAGTGTTAATATGATAATTGGTTTTTGTTTATGGTCTTTCTCGAGCTATTTTCTCAAAAACAATCATGTAGATTCCAAAAATGTCTGTGATGCAATGCAAAATATCATTTTATGACTATGATGTATTGCTGTTAGTGGAACATATAGACCCTAACATCTCTCTAATGCACTGAGGTTTTTTAAAATATTCTGTCAATAGTTTTTGTAACTGCACCAATAGAGGTGTCTTGGCTTCTGCATATTTTGCTGAATTACATAAGCATTTTAAGTAATATCCAGATTGGAGTTGAGAAATCAAAACTTAACTTTGATTGAAGAATTGGTGTACAAGTGTGTGTGTGTGCGCAAATGGATAACCTTGTTCTTCTATGAATGTGAGATAAATGTCTGACCCAATTAATTAGTTTTAAATGGTCTGAATCTCCAATCAGGGTGTATAATTTCTGTTGTGTAGGAGTTGATGTTCCATTTGAATGGTACAACGTTCAATTTCAATCTAGGCTAAGAGGAAGTGGGTGCCTAACACGTGAATTTTATGTGTATTTGGATCACTGAAAATAGGATACTTTTTCAAAAACTGCATATTGCCTGATGTTAATTAGAATACCCTCAATCAAATCATTCCAGTATATTAAGAAATTAATGTATTTACATTGAAACCATTGTAGTTAAGTGTACAATTCGTCCTTGCTACTTGAACAGTAGATGAATTAATACTTTAGTACGTTAAAGTACATTTTGGCTTAGTTTACTTGGTTAATCAGCAAAAATTCTAAAAACATGTATTTCAATTCACTTTCCTTCAAATTAATTTGTTGATAAGGTGATGCATTATCTTTGAACATTATGGGCTTGTTTGTTCTTTCAGTCAACTGTGGTGGGGAGAAGTCAATGGAACATAGGAGTTCATGAAAGTCATAAGAGACTATAAAACAGGAACCGGTATAATACTTTGATTTTTTTTTAAAGTTTTGTTTTCATTCATAGTTTATGGCTTTGATAGCACGGAATCTTCATTAATGTCAGTGAATAATCAATGTTGGTCATAGAGTATCTTGGTTCTGTATGTTGAATTTTCAATTTTCTGAATGGTAGAATTCCTCAGCAAGGGATGTATATGGTTGAGTTTACTATTATGATCCTGTCCCTTGGCAGATGTGTGATGCCCCCTTTAAGTTTACAGAGGTTCCAAATTGAGGATGAATGAGTCTTGGAGTTGATGGGTCAAAAAAAGGAAAAGGAACAATCTCATTCTCTTAGCAAACTTAAATTTCATACTAGTTTTTCCATATGACCAGTATATTATGAGCTATTAACTCCCATTTCTCAGTGGTCTAATAGGAACCTTCATTATCTTCTTGGGTGTATGTAAATTTTTTTATTGTATTATAATTTTATTTCCTAAACATTTTTTAATTCTTGTGGAGAAAATAGATTAGCTTCAAACCAACATTGTTTGAAATGCACAGTGGATAACATTTGCTGTTTGTGAAACAATAGGTAAAATTCATTTGTATTGCACCCAATTGCCTTGAAATTGATGGTACATGTTCTTAATCTATAGCAAATGTGAACTTGTCCTTAATATCAGAAAAGAAATGAAGTTTTTCAAGTGTGTCAATATTACTGCATTTTGATGCAACTACCTATTTAGTGTCTTCAGGTTATTTGAGATTTTCTTGAGTAGAGTATTCTGCTTTATCTACGGTAACTTTCTTTAGAGATGGGACAAAAGTAATTTGGAATACTAATTTTATTATGCTTCCAAGGAATTTTTACACTGACAAACTTCTGCATTAGAAAGTTTAATTTCTATCAATTGTATGAGAAATCCTCCTTTCATACTCTTGTCAGTGATCTTACATGGTGTGGTTGCTAACAAGAAAAAATGTAATGAACCATCTGAAAAACAATTCAGTATATATCAAAACAATATCTATATACAGGTATCCAGGGAGGAAACATCAAAATTTCAAAAATAAGCTCTTTATGACAATTTTAAAACATACTTTGCCTAATAAACTATGGGATATTTCGAATGGCTGATTTGCAATAAGCGCTAAAAGGTTGGTTTAAAAAAATTATTTGTAGGCAAAACTTTGTATTACAGAAGCATAGAAACTCTCCAGGAACATGTAAATTATTTATTATTTACAAAAAAAATTAACATATTTGTTCAGAAATAAAAATTAACCCAGAAATAAAAAAGCACCCAATTTACACAATTCGACTGCTTTTTTATTTCTTACTTAATTTTTTCTTTCTGAACAAACATGTTCATTTCTTTTGTAAATAATAAACAATTAACATGTTTCTGGAGTGTTTCTATGCTTCTGTAATGCAAATTTTTGCCTAGAAATCATCTTTTCAAACCCACTTTTGAGTGCTTATTGCAGCTCAGCCATTTGGATTATCCACTTAATTAGGCAAAATATCTTTAAAATTGTCTTAAGAGCTTATTTTCAATGTTTCCTCCCTGGACATTTTGTATATGTACTTGTTATATAAGGTTTGTGATGAACAGATGAAATGTTAGACAAAAGTAACTATTTTATTATATTGTCTTTTCATTTTTAACAATTTTGTAAATTTACCATAAATAGGTAAAAAGTATCTTCATCAAAAGCAAGTTAATAATAAGTACATTTTTCTGTAAAATTCATGTTTTATTTTTGAACTCTTTCGAATTGAATGGGGTATTCTATAATGTGTAATATTGATCTAAGCAAATTAAATGTTTTCTTCTAACTGAAGTGCCAACTTTTCTACAGCTTTCTCCAATTCAGAATATTGGATTGAAAGTATTTTTCTCATTGAATTAGAATGTTTGATGAATGTCATGTGAAAACGTGTATAATTGGATCTTTAATATGTGATAATTAGTCTGCAACTTCAACCGAGCTCATGTTTATGTAAAGTTTGAGAGAAGAAATTATGTAAAAAATTATTTATTGAAAGTATTAGAGTTATATTATTTTTATACTGAGTAATAATAAGAGATTCAGTGTTTTCTTTGAATTGCTTCCTGCAATGTGAAATAGTACATCGAGGAATGTAGTCCTCTGTGTTGCTATTACTGGAAACAAAACTGACCTCTATGTTAGTGGGGAAATAGAAATGTATGCTGTTTGAGTCGAGAGAAAATAATTACCATTACTCTGAAATTTACTGTAGTAGATTAGATGTTTTGTAGAGGGCATTACAAAGGTATATTTGTGTTGAAATGGATATTTCTAAATCAGTCCTTAGTTTTATTAATATGTTTCAGTGTAAATATTATTTTGTGATGATACATGCACCAACTATCAGAAAGGCAAGTTCACATTTCAATGAATTATTGTTACATGTACCTTTACATGTCCTTTAAATCTAACAATATGCATCCATTTATACAGTAAATAGTGTTATGCATGGTTTTGCTTCTATTAATACCTTTCCTTTCATCTGACTTTGTATTTGATAACTTCTAGATACATTTTTGAAGAATCTGTTTAAAGGCACTCTTTGAATTACATGAAATGTTAATGTTTGTTGTAATTATTCTCAAGAAAAATTCATTGCGTCTATTCAGAATTTCAAAACTACATAAATGTTTTTATAGAAAACAATATTTCAGTGCATTTTGATTACAAGATAGTAATTATTTGTTAAAAGGCTCCTATCTTTTCATATACTGAAAAGTGGTTATAAAACAGCTGTAAGAATGTTCCACATACTAACATGGTTGTCTTATCCTTCTCATTGTCAGTAATTTAAAGTCTGGAACATGCGAGAGAGGCTGAAAGATTTATGAATTTAAAAGAAAAGAATACTTGGCTTGTTTGTATCTTTTTTAATATCTGTAGAATGATTGAATTTGGAGGGTGCTGTAATGATTCAATGTTTTTATGCTGGTCTAGCATATTAATGTTCTGAATAATAATACCAAAAATCCTGTACATGTGGGTGTGTTTATATTTATTATGATTGTGGTAATGATTACTTTATTACTATCATTTTATATCTAGCATACATTATAAAGTAGTAATATGTAAAAAGTGCACTCTGGCCTACAAATGTAAATTAATTGCTTGTATATGTGGGGTATGTTGCATGTGTTGCTCCCACAACACATTTTCGTATTAATGAACTCGTTTAATATCAGCTTAAAAAAGAAATAATGTAATCAGGCAGAAGTACGAATTTGCCTACATTTATGTTATCAGTGGCTTAATGCATGCAAATGATATTGTTATTTGAAGTAGAGCATATATTACATTCTATTTTATTATTACTTTTGCGTATTTGGAGTTATAAATCACTAGATAAAACAATTGGACTAGTCAGACATGGTTGTTTTAATACTTCGGACATCTTTCATATAGTTAGCATGTTATAATAAAAAGAGGTCATGTTTTTAATAAAATTGATGGGCTTGATATAAGATAGTCCCATTTTATCTGTGGTGAATGAATTGGCAAGTACTAGTATGGTGAGGCATGGCAATATTGTAAAAACATTATTCAATTGGAATTTTAAGTTTCTTGTATTAGTTACTCAACTCTGTATAATAATTTTTTTAGGGAAATAGTATGTTAATTTGCACAAATGTTTTGTAAGAAGCATGTGCATATATGCATGTGCAACATGTGCATATATCACAGACTTGTTAATTATGAAATGTGAAGTTTATTTCATGTACACTTGCTCTATTTCAATGCAATTATTGATATGAAGGACATTGCCTGAAAAGACCAAGATTGCAATGGTTGTCTGATCTCAAGCTCATCAGTTGTTTGGTGGACTGTACAGCATCTAAGTTGGAACTACGAAATATTTCATCATTAGATAAGTGCAAAGTACAAAGCACTCTGTTTATGTGGAGCTAGGTTTTTTGCTTCTGCTGGTTGCATTGCTTTCCAAGAGTCTAGCAATGCTTCATGTAAAAATGATCAACAATAACTGAAACAACGTTAAATATCATGGCTGTATAATAACTTAGCACATTTATGATAGAACTGAACAGGATGAAGATAATAATATAGATAGAACCTGTGGAATAAGAGGGAAGTAGTGTCATTTTGCGAAGAAGTTATAGTGTAACAATTTATATCTAATGTATTTATTACATGGTTCATTAACATATCAAGATTTGGGACTTTTTTTGTTTGATATTCCAGTTTTTCATTGGTATTCAACCAATTCAAATAAATACATGTTGTTTCATTCTCAGAACAATGAAATTTTGGAGGATAATAATTGTCTGTTCATTCTTTATGATGTATATAAAGTCTGTGATTCTATGTCAGAAGATTGATACATTGTTGCTGATGTTGAATACCATTGATTCACTGGGCTCAGTGAGCCTGTACTTGTAATTTCTTCCTTACTCCTATGTTTTACATTCTTTACAAAGCTTTCATGTTCCTGTTTTTTCCTCATTAAATGCTTTTGTTACTTAGAATTTTGAGTATTTTTATTGGTGAATTCTGGGTAGGCACTCACTGGGGGTTATATTACAACAAGCAGAGATTCAAATTTCACGTACATAGCGTAGTTACCAATGTATATTGCCCTAGATTTGTTGCAATATTGCCAAAGATGAGAGGATAAGAAAGGTAAAAGACCTGCACTCTTGTCCATGAACTATTTATAGCAATAATCATTATATGCAATAAAGACAATGCAATGAATATGTTCTACTTTGTTTTATTCTGCAGGGTAGAACAAAAGAAATTGCATTCATTAGCAATACCTTACCTAAGGGAGTCAAGTGATGTATCCTTTGAGATAATTTCAAATAAAAAACATGGAATTTTGCTAATAATGATGCATTATCTTTACTCAATGAGTAATGCATGAAGTACGATCTGACTGCAGATGTTAGACAGAAGAAAAAAATGTTAGTTGAAAACTTGGAGGTTTGTAATTCAGAATTGTGAAATTCAGTGTTGGAAACTTAACAGGATTTGTTGGGAATGTCTTGTGAGGTTTCGAAGGATTGTTGGTGTTTTTGGCAATGTGTTTTTATTTATTTAATGTCGAAAACAGTTAATACCGTGTGATATTCTACGAGAAGTGCAATCTGTGCATGATTTTTTGAGCTCTGGTATTTCTGCCATAATTCATGTACCCATTAAATTCAATTATGAATACAGGGATCAATGAGCAGTTTTGGCAAGAATTGGTATGAAACTATTGACTCCAATGTAATAAAAATTATTTGCAAAGGCAAATAGCTGCAGATTGTGGCTTTATTCTCGGTGTTTTACATGAAGGAATTGACTTACTTCTGTGAGAAAATGGAAAATGGTTATGTGAATATCCACTTTCCTTGTAGAGCTCAAGAAAATGTTTACAGATTGTGAAGTTACATATATGTCCAGAAGCAAAACTAGGGGATATCGCAGCATTTGCTCAAAGGGTGAGAGAAACGACAAACAACCTGATGGAGATGAGGTCATTGACCTTTCATTTTTATTGTTTCTTATGTATTTGGGAAGAACAATTAAATATATTTCATATTGCCAAACGTGCCTTGGAGACATTCATTAGTGTCGAATCCAGCAATCATTTGTAGTAAAACAAGTTTTGAGGAACATGGAAAAAAATATTGTCTTGACATAATTTCATTGAATATGTTGAAGCCAAATTGATTTGTTAATTACAGTGAAATGCAAATAAATGAGTGCATGTGGTTGGATTAATGTAAATTCATCAAGGGCAAAAGGATATTATGATTGTGAGCAATAACATTTAATACGTTAATATGCATTTAAAGTTTTTTGTATTAGTTACCTCTGCATTACATTTTTTATATGCAATTGGCATTCTAATTTATACAAACATTCTGTAAGAGGTAGCACAGGAAAAGGGATGTATCTCAAAAAACTTATTTTGAGTCCAGTGAAGAAATATTGGTTTTCAAAAAATTATGTATTTTTAACTAGCAAGTGTTTCTTAAATAGTTGAAGAGGCAGCCTATGTGCTAGCCTTTAGGTGGAAATAAACGGCTCCACTCAGGAGAAAACCGCCGGCAAAATAATTGTTCACTTTTCACTTTGTGCAGTAATGAAAAAATGTTAAGTCCTTTTCCCCAAGTTTATGATGGGTAACTAACTGGCCATCAACCATCATGCTATTTTGTAGGTAGTGAAATTCTTTTTTTGGGGGATGGGGGGTCAATTCTTTTGTAAATACTCTAAAATGCCTATTTTTCATGGCCAGTGCTTCGGGGCTGGTAATAAGTGTGGTATAAAGAAATTTAATTATCGAGGCGAAACAAAATCGAGAATCAAAGCAATATAATGCTTGTCATTTTGTGAAACTCAGACATGTCATGAATCGGGTGACTACCTACTGATTAGGTTTATAAATTCATCGTTATTGCGAATAGGTTGTGGACAACTAGTTGCCGCTAGGAACGACATCTACCGGAGATCTCATTAACTTGTATAACCACTTTCTAAGTTCCAAGGTCGCTTGTGAATAAGCTTGTATGTATGTCAGTAGAGTCCGTATATTCAGTGCATTTGTGCCGGAGTGGGGTGGTAGCGGCAAGCCCAGGGGAAAGGAGCTGACGATCGAGGAAAAGTGGGGTGGTCCTGACGCTGTAGTAGAAGAGTAGCGGTTGTGCCCAGCGACAGGGCACAATAGGAGGAGCTGTTGGTGGAAGTGGTTTAGGCTGTCGCACCGCTTGAAATATTCACCATGATGTCGGCGGTTTTCACGAGATCAGGTAACGGCTTATTTTAACAAAACGAATGCTTCGCGACCGACGTTTGTGTAAACTGTGGTGTTGGCTCTAGATGACTGGAAAGGCTGTCGGGATGTGCGCGCTCGCTGTTCACCTGCCAATCTTATCGGCGCGCGAGCGCGGGCTCCCACAACCACAGGTGCTGGGGCGTGTGCGCGTCTGTCGCTTCTGCGTCGCACGCGCATTGCGTGGTGTGCGATAGAGTTATGCTTACTGTATTGCAGTGACAGGCGTCGCGCACGTGAACTCGTCGACCCAACCTTTTGTTTGATTGTTACGTTGCTGCTTCGGCATTATATTTGCGATACATATTCAGCGGAGCATCGCAAGAAGTGAAGGCCGAAGTAGCAGCATGTTTGGGGTATTTTTGATATGTCAACTGTCTTCGGTAGAAATGATATGATGGAAATTAAAATACCTTTTTTAACTATTTTTACTTCTGACGTTTTAGCACTATTTCACCATCAAGGAGAGCGATTGACATAAACAATCGTTCATGGTCGCACGCTTCGTTACTTCAGAAATCGGGGTGCCTTTTTTTGTTTACTTTTATCAACAATGAAAAGAAAAGCATACGTTACATGAACGTCAAGAATGAAACACTCAAAATTAGGATTATTCCCTAAACATAGCTTGAATTTAGATTTGATAGCATTACTAACTATATTTTGCTTTCCTTGTCTAATTCTGTGCAACACCACCCTCAAATTTTATCGTTTTGTGGAGGGTCGCAAGTGGTGACAATGAACTGCCACAAAAATCTGTGAATAGATTGTGTTAGGAAAGTAAGAATTTACTTTCCCGTTTTTCTCCATTTGTTTTGGTATTGGTGTATAGGAAAATGAAATTTCGGAACTTGATACTTACCTATGGAGATTTGAATTGCCGTCGATAAATACAAATTAGCACTTGGTTGAAATTGTGGATGAAACATAAATAAATCTCAGCATCAATTGGCGTTATTTTTTTCTCATTCATACGCCATTTGTTTTTATTTTCTTTCATATTTAAAAGTAATGCATCAGTCATTGCATCTCAAGACATAGAGATATTCACGTATGGACATTGATTTGTATTTATCCCTGTTGCGATTGATTCGATTCTTCATTGTGATTGATGCTTCTCTATTGCGGATTTTCGTCCTTACCTAGTTTATAGCTGAGTCGAATTCAACCGCTGTCTGGAGAATTTTTCACGATCGTCTTCTCGAATCAATTGTTTTTCTTGGTTTCTGGGATCAAAATCAGGCGAATGCCGGAATAGTACCCTAACAAACGGGCACTATTTTTCCTTCCTCATCCGCGACCCCCTCCTTTCCTTTACCCAAACACCGCAGGAAGTTTAGCAGTCGACGAGAGTTGCAGCAATCGACGGGATTATCAATCTCCTGCGCCTGCAACTTTTGTGCATCTGCACATGCGCAGAAGATTGAGATTGCAGTCGATTGCTGTACGCTATGCCGTGCAAAATCACCCTAATTACACAACCACATGTCGGAAGACCAGTCGGAAGCTTTGAGCCTTTCCCGGCTGGAGCGGCATCCCGCAGAGGGAGATATATTGAGGGGGAAACTCGCAAGCCGCCGTGATGTTCGGCGCCCGATCTCGCGTTCCAGCGGAGGACGAGCGCCGTAATCTGCTGGGATATAACATTTATTAGAATAACGATCTTCATAGTTGGCCTGCTGGGAATAAAATCTAAGGATCATACCTCCAGGAAAGAACGTTGAAATCTCAGCTCTACGATCGGGGGAATTTCTTTATATTGTAGGCCTGGTTGTTGCGAATTTCGTGTAAATTCAGTACTGGTATAGGGACGTAGAAAATTGCGGATTGCTCGCGTCATAAGGCGACTGACCATTCAAATTTGATTGGAGGAAATTGATAAGTGGTGATGTCCTGCTCAGGCTGCGGAAGGAGACGTTTATTGTTCACAAACCACAAACCAAGGAATTAATATTTTGGTGGATAATTCTCTCCCATATGCTCCGTGTGGAGCGAGATCCCCCATTGCTCTCAGGTTCTCATTCCATAAATCTCAATATTCGGCACCCCACTCTTCTTTTACCGTGGTCGTCCTAGATATTTTGAATAGGAAGCTATGAACATGATTTTGAAATCGTATTTTCTAAAAGAAAGCAAGGGGTTAGGAAAAACGATTTTGCATTTTATCTGTACTTCCAGTATGCCTTTTTGTAAAAATAATAATCATTAGGAGATGTAAATTATGAAGTCTGTTATTATTTGTACGCGTTGGATAAAAACACCATTTTTGCGATATTGCTTAATTCTTCCCAGAAATTAGTTGTTTTGCTTCAGTTAACTTTCACCCCTGCTTATGGATTCTACAAACCTTAGTAATATGTTTATTTCGATTTAATTTGTTGTACATGAATATCGTGGGGTAGAGAACTACGCCCGTATAAAATTACCTATTTCATGATTTCCGTTACTTTCGTGTACCGCCCAAGTATATTACGTAACTAATTATATGTTTAATTACATAAGTATGTTTTGAACACGAGCGAGTTTTCAAATTTGTACGAATATAATATAGCAAATTTGAAATGAGTTGCATTATAAGAACAGTTGCAGATTATAAAAGAATCAAAATTAATTTTGGAAACCCATTTCAGATGTTATGTTGCTATTTGCAATATAAGATGTTGGTAATATTTCATGGAGGGAGATACGGCGGTGTGGACGGGCAAGGACTGCTGTAGAAGAAAATGTGTGTGCCATAAGATGCTCTTTTATGAATGATTTCTTGCAACGGAAATTGTCGTTTATAATGCTGATCTACAAAACATTATGTAACATCGGAAATGGGGCTGATTTGTTTTACTTTCTTATGAAGTTGTTTCTTAGGACAACGCTTGTAACACTGCACAATTGTAAATTTTCTCAGGTACGACAAAGAAGCTTCCTTTAAGATATGACAGAATTATGAATTCGCTATGAGTTGCAAAATAAAAAAGGTGACATAATGCCATTTGGAGATCAGTGTTTTGGGAATGCAGTCATCGTTAAGACGAACAATATTCCTGAATACTTAGGTTCAGGTGACAGGGAAAACTGTATTTTCAGAAGCGGAAGTGTTCGATTATTGAAAATCTAGATATTTATCAAAGTATTGGTATATGAAACGGTTATTTTTGAGGCTTTTATGTGCAATTCTCTGTGTTATGATTAAGTACGTTATATATTATAGAGAATAACGTGAGGGTGGGATGAGGGGGTCGATAAAGCAAACACTTTTAAAAGTTGTTGATGAAAGGAAAAAGGTTTGAAATCACCGATTTAAATAAAACATCCTTTTTGCATTCTCGTCTTTCTACGTAAGTCGTAAAGGGAAAGCATTGCTATTTTCGAAGATTGCAAAATATTATCAGTACAAAAGTACAATATTGATGATAATATTTTCTTCAATAAAATCTGTTTAAAAAATTATAACTTTGAAAAAGGCCATCTACATTTTTTTTTAAACGAGTAGTTTTGCGTAATTTCTTATCAAAGTTAATACAATTTATTTTTAAAAATCTCAAAAAATGGCTCCAAATTTTGATTTAATTTTTTCCTCGTGTGTAATAAAAGCAAAAAAAAAAAAGGACTGATGCCGATTTCGTTTTCGGCGAACTATTTTCGAAGATTGCTAAAATTAACATCGCAAAAGTGCAATATTGGAGATAGAGATTTTTGTCTTAAAAGTTCTAAAACCTAGGGCGTTAAAAATGATCGCTTACAATTTTGAAGAAGAAAAAAAATAGTATTATTCGGTAATTTCAGCTTGAAGTTAAAAATGTTGTTTACATAAAAACACATTTTCTCAAACATCTCCAAATTTTTAATTGTATTGAAGTGTTTTGACTACAAATCCTTTTTACTGTTTGTTTTATTGTACATGCTTTTTGCACACATTTTAACCAGAATAAATGCCGGCGCATGTGGACCAAAATAAATGCTTGAACTTTCGAGCTCTATAAACATTGGGGTGTTGCTTCACGATGATGCGGGCGGAACCTTGTGGATTGTGGCGCGTAAGCAGGTGCACGGGCGGGCGGGCGGGGGGGGGGGCGGAGGCGGCGCGTCATCGTGATGGGGCACTTCCCATTGCCTTCCGCCCCCTCCCCCCCTGGCCGACCACCCGTGCCACAGGCCACCCGTGTGTGCCACCCGTGGCGGGCGCCGTGCGTCCTGCGTGACGATTAGCTTTATCACGCGCGGTGCTGCGGAGGCGGCGGCGGCGGCCGCCGCCGCCGGCCGCCGCTCCTGCGCGCGCTCGCTGCCTTTCGCGTGTGCTTGCGCAAACGCCGCTGCCTTTCGCCGCCCGCGGCCCACTTGCCGCCCGCGTGGCGCAAGCTGTCCCTCCGACTCCCCGCCACCCCGCCCCCGCCACACCCCCCCGTAGCCGTCGCCGTCGCCGCCGCCGCCGCGCCGCAGCCGACCTCGATGCCGCAGCCTCCGGGCGCATCGGCCGTGCCCACTGCCCTCGCTCCGGCGCCGCGGCGCGCGGGCCCGGGCCTGGCCTGGGCCTGGCCCTGGGGCTGGGGCTGCCCTTCTCCGTCCGCGCCCGGCGGCCTGAATGGGATGAGCGGGCGAGAGGTGTCACGATTAATGTTACTAACTTCTAGAGCAAGGGTTCCCAATGGGATCGGTATAGATCCCCGGGGGGTCGATGTAATTTTGAGTCCACTCAAAATGATCCCCAATCATCAGTCGCAATATTAATCAGAGCCTTATTGTTATAATTAAGATGCCATTGATTGAAAGGAAAATAATGAACTTATTTAACTGTTTTCTGTTATAAAGCAGCCAAACGTATAATAATAAATTAGAAATACGCTCTTCTTTCGTATCTTTCTTTCACTCTTAGGAACTACGGAATTAGGATGTTGACGATACTCAAGAAACTATGCCTTGACAACGATACTTAATCGCGCAAGAAAGTACTCTCCGTAATACACACTGGAGAAATGTTATGGCCAGTTCTTACAAAAAAATTCAATATTTAGTAACTATTGCATTTCAGTGAAAAGTAATTCAGCTACTTAAAAGTGAAAATGTCTTTGACAAAGAAAAATTCATATACTTACAAGAATATTGGTGTATGAAATTGTTACCTTTCAGGCATTTATGTGTAATTCTTGTTTCACGATTATGAATGCTGTATATTATTGAGAAAACGTTAGGGGGTCGATGAAAGAATAAGATTGGCAATCCCTGTTCTAGGACGTGAAGGGGGATCATATATCACTTTTCCCCCAAAGAATGTGGGGCGGGAAAATGCACATAACGCAGTTACGCATGTCACATTTGTCCGTCATAATTGACAACCCGTCATGCGTGACAGGTCACGTTCTGATGCAGTCAAATATATTCCGTATGCCCGCCAACCATCAATCCATGTGAAGTTCGTAATCGTCGAGGCAAATGATGTGCAACTTTATTTTAAATTTCACGCCACATATTCATTGACAAAGTGTTATTATCATGAATTCTCTACCCCCAACATGTCGTGGAAGTTTGTAACATTTATTAGAGGACATTCTGTACTGCTGGCACGCGAAATTGCATCAACTAAAAATAAATGTTGACGATAAGGTCCCTGAATGGCATAAAAACATGATAATGTAGTGGTGTGTCAATCTTATTTTCCCCGTGTTCGCGGATTCGAATCCGGTCGAAGTCTAAGATTATTACGGGTGTAAATCGTAAATAATATTTCGTACGCTTTCCCTCGGAACGGAGTACAGCCTGTTGTCCCTCATGGTAGGTTTCTGCCGTGTTTAAGAACTACCTTCCTTGATGCCTCGTAGTGCAATTCAAATTGTTAATAGCCCTAATAATACCTCCGTTCTTCACTAGATCTTATGGTCATTGACCTGGCTTCAATCGTCCAGGTTTGTAGTATCAATATGATTTTAATAGTTTGATTAAATTCAAGTACATGTATTGAAGTTCAATAAATATCGCAGTTCACGACATTTAACGTTTTGTAGCCGCACTTTTTTCTTCTTCGAGAAATAATATTTTTGGTGGTGCACTTCCTGGAAATACACTGACGGTGTTGATTGCCGACGTGACTGCACCGAACTACACTTCCTTCCGTAAGATCTCGCTGCGCTAAAACATAAATTAGAGTAGTTCGGAATTTTAATGTTCAATTTTTCAGTGCATGACTATGCAGAAGCAGCATTTACTGAAAGCAAATTTTCCTGCGAGGTAAGTCACATTCATGGGCATATTACTGCAAACACCTCGTTACACTTAACGTTCATGTATACATTACTCAGCTTATACCATTCAGTACCCCTGGTTTAGCCAATCAGCATTATCCGTTAGAACCATACTTAATTTTCATTTCATTGCTTAAATTACACGGTAACAACTTACACCTTACTTATCGTGTATGTATCGGGAATGGAAGTTAACATGTGTGTCAGCGCTTACGTTTAAACAGACGAACGGTTCTGCCATTCCGATTAAGCTGTATTATAAGGTCCAAAATTTCTGATTCATCATAGATTTATGTTGATTTGGACTATCATTTAGAATATTTCGTAATTTAG
>JAZDUA010000134.1:0-30000 GCA_038098605.1 Gryllus longicercus
GAGAGGAGAGAGAGGAGAGAGAGGAGAGAGAGGAGAGAGAGGAGAGAGAGGAGAGAGGAGAGAGAGGAGAGAGAGGAGAGAGAGGAGAGAGAGGAGAGAGGAGAGAGAGGAGAGAGGAGAGAGAGAGATGAGAGAGAGGAGAGAGGAGATGAGAGAGGAGAGGAGAGAGAGAGGAGAGAGGAGAGAGAGAGAGGGGGGGGCGGGTACGATTTGACGGATTCGTCTAAAAATGTTTCTACAGGAAATGCAGAATAGCAGCAATAGAAGTTTGTACAAATTTCGTTGTGGAACTTACAAAGCTTTCCATTTACAAAACACCAAATTACTTGTGTCATTTTGTTTAAAATATTAATTATTAATTACGTAATTTGAACATATTTTTAGGTATGTGTAATACACGTAAACATTGTACTCAAAACCACAATTTTCGGCGATGACATTTAATGTATTTTATACCATTTGGATTGTATAATTGTAAAGAACCTGTGACAAGTATTGTACTTCAGCTTCTGGGTCAATGACCCCTATCTCGATCAGGTTTTCGTAGTTTCCCCTGATCCTCGAGCAAATGCTGAGATGGCCCCTTGTTTAGCTTCTGGACATAAATGTAACTTCAAATTAACTTCTCCCCATAGCACGTCACACACAGTTTTTAACTGATTTGACTTAAATAAATAAATAAAGTAATAAATAAATAAATAAATAAATAAAATAAATAAATGTGCGACGGCTTGGTGCGCTAGACAGGAACGGACACCTCGATGCCTGCGCGCCCGGCCGCCGCCGTGAGTTCCGTAATTCAATTTGTAACGAAGCACCAACAATCTCTCAATGAACTCTCTCTCACGAAGCTCTCAATGCAGCGCCTGCGCTCGCCGTCCGCTAACAGAACTCGTTGGGAGGTGATGGAGGGCGATCGTACAGCGGAGGAGGGCGAGTTTAATCTCGTCTCGGGGCAAAGAGCTGACGAAGGAGTTGGATTGAGAGAGAAAACGTTGAAAAGCAGCAACGAAAGGAATACGTCTAGAAAAACATTTTAAAAAAGCAAGTTGGCGAGAAATACAATAGACAAATATTTGAAGAATAATTGAGTGTCTTACAAAAAGGGTTAGAAAATGAAGTGAAAATGTATTCCCTACATTTTTTTATTTATTGAGAAAGTTCAAATTACAAACAAAAAGGCTACTTCCTCATATTAAAGTAATCCAAGCGATGAGTTTCGAAAGTCCCATATCAATTAGACCAGTTGGGAATTAAACTTTAAGAAGGATTTAATGTGGTGAAGCAGGCATTCCACATACCTATTGATAAGGCAAAATACTTGCCCAGTTTCATGAACACGCTTCAAAGTTTTCGACTCTTTGCGCCTCGCGTAGACGACACTACTGCACTCTCAACAATTGTCGGTGTAGTGGTTCAACTGCTTTTTTTTTCACGAGCCGAAAGTCTCTGAGAAACAAACGCGCTAATCAGAGAGCGGAGAGCCGGGTACGGCCAGCTGGAAACCTCAGAGAGCTCAGAGAGCGGAGCCGCGAAAGCAGAGAGCGAGGAACAACCAGTGTGCGAGAGCCGCTCGCAGGCCGTGCGTTTGGCTTAGAGCCCCGTCTCGCTCGGAGGCTGAAAGCGGTCGGAAATGCGCGCATTTGGAGTCGTAAAAATCCCTGCGAAAACATGCACCGCAGAGACCTCCACTCGGAAAATAACGTCTCCCCCACCCACCCCTCCACACACACTCACCCTCAACGAGGAGAAACACTCGCATGTTATGGGGCGAAACGGCGGAAGAACGCGAAACCGCACTGTGCTTCCGCGGCCGAATGGCTCTCTTTACGGCGTTCGCGGAAGGCTCCGAGGCCGGAAACGGAAGCAGAATCTTGTAAACGCGGCGCGACGGATGAAAAATTTGGTGAACGGGATTAGCAAATACCTCGAAGACTACATTCTTTGCAGGGGTGGATCCAGGAGTGAATTTTCAGAGGGGAAATTCAAACTGGTTTGATCGAATGTGACATATTACAGATTTTGTAAATTATTGCAGGCTACACGCAGCTCATGCTGCGATACGATTTTATTCATTTTAATGATTATCCGAAAATATTTTTGCTTGAAAGTTTCGTGACTAATTAAAATTAATAGTTACTGAAAAGGTTTGGGAGGGGAAATTCTCCTCATATCCCTCCCCGTGAATCCGCGCCAGTTCTTTGTACTGTGTCTCGTACGAATTTGGATATTTGTTTCAATTCAAAATTACCTGCCCTCTCTGTCACGTACAGAAACTCGTGTATGCCTTTGATATTTGAATACCGTTCCTGCTACTTGAACGATGTGTGTTATGATTTGTTCGCAAATGTTGTTATACATAGCAAGATATGATGTTTGTTATTTTGGCACTTGCTGTTTTGATACTTGGATATTTGCTCAATTCAGCATTAAGTATAACATCTCCCATAATCACACACTAGTATCTCCTAGCAAGTACAATTTTTTATTCAATACATTTTACGTTAAGAGAGACGTAATTGAAAGACATCAAAATTTAAATATACATAAATAATGCCGAAGTACACCGAGTATTAATGAGGTGCTTAATTATTTTGCGATCCAAAACCTAATAAATTTCCACTCATTTGAGCAGACACGAACCACTGCTGGTTTAATGGTGCCAAATGCCCTTTCAATACTTACCATAAAATTCTATACTGAAAGAAAGCGGATGAGACAACTCGAAGATATTGTTTATTATGTTCTGATATAAAGTACATTTGTAAATAAATCATCATTGTAAAAACAAATATTTTCTACGAGAAGAATAGCCTGTGGAAGATTACAATCTGCATATACGCAGCGAAGCAAAACAAATTGTGAAGCAGAACAGACTGCAAGAATAAAAATACTTCGAGAAGGGGAACGAACCGTAATTCTCTTTCTTGTTATTTCTTTCCTTTTTCCGACAAGACGCGGCGAAGTATTGCTTACAAAGGAATACCTCGCAAAACATGTTTCAAAAAATAAAACTACGTATCATAGAAAATGGGTTTAAGAGAAGAAAGGATTACCCAACGTTATATAAAACACAAATATGCGTAAAATATTTGTATGGAGCATTCTATTCAGCAGATTTTTCTCTTGACATTTGTGTCTGGACAGGGAATGTCTAAATACAACGCTCAAGTGAATTATTTATTTTGGTTTGAATATTCAAATTCCATATGCTTATTACTATTCAGTAATCATTAATCGAGTCGAGCAATTTCAATTTCAAATATTCCATCCATACATCTCAGCACTTGTTTTCCTTGTAAAGCAGTTGCGATAGTCAAATGTGGAAGCACAACGATTAACAAGGAAATGTTTGTATGGTTAACATTGTTGTGGTATGATATTGTTGGTATTGTTATGGTATGATTAACAAGGAAATGTTCGTATTTGAGCGAGGAGAACAATACTGGTAGACGAGTGGTATTGCATTTGAACATCACCGTTCACTAATAGATACGAATGATCACATCACGACATATCTCATACATTCAACTCAATATGAGTTTCTTTTTACAGCATACAGCAGTCGTAAAAGCCCAATATCGGAGCAATACCATGAAGTATTTACCTTCGTTCAAAGCAGTACTTTCCTCTGTGGAAGTGCGAAGAGTATTCTAGGGAATTGTCACTATTACTTCTTCAGCCGTATTACCAATGTGGATACAGCTCTCTCAGCTGTCCCAGCACATTCTCCAAACTGCCGTCTCTATTTCGACATATCCGCAATCCCCTTTCCAACATGTCGACACCAATATCACATATTTTCGTCACTGCTGCCACTACCAACTCCTGCCTCAACACTTCTAGTCTATTCAAATGCAGCTCCCGCTGCCCCAGCCCATTCGCCAGCCAAGACGCCCCCCCCCCCCCCCACCACCACCACCACCACCGCGGCTTCCAATAGTCGCCTCCCCGGCCGCCGTTCGCCTGTTCATTTCGCGGCGCGAGAACGGCCCTACGGACGGAAGTGTGTCGTAAAATCCAAGGAATACTCTGAGGAGCCGCCGGCGCCGAAAACGTATACGTAGGCAGTTGTAGATGCGAGCCTGCGAGCTGGTGCCTTTAACACGGCCAGAATCCACTGGGGTAAGCTAGTACTCCCGAATGTAAGGGAGATTTCAGATTATTATTATTATTATTATTATTATTATTATTATTATTATTATTATTATTATTATTATTATTATTATTATTATTATTATTATTATCATTATTATCATTATTATCATTATTAATATTATTATTATTACTATTATTATTACTATTATTATTATTACTATTATTATTCGAATGGCACATTCAATACTTCCCAAGTTCAGAAAAAAGTAAGATATTTTGCATAACACTTAACTTAACCAACTCGAACAATTCACAACAATATTGAAGAATTACACGGCAATATTGAAGATCGCTTTTACATCTATTAAGAACAAAAATAAATAAACCTCATAATAAAAAAAAGCTCAAAATCAGTCATTACTAAATGTATTGCTTTCACAAAAATGTCCGTGTAATCACAAACACGAACAGTAAAATTACATTTCATAATTCGATAACCAAGTCGATTCTTTCAGAGTTTAACTTTTAGGGATCATTCTTGTGCGTTACGAGGCTATATGTCGGAAGTTCTCTTTCGACAGATAAAACGAAAAACTTCGCACAAGTAATCCAGTTTCGGGTCGAACAAGCTACTTAAAGGCAATACTCATCTGCCAAAAAAATCCGAAAGCAGCAAAAGCTGTTTCATGCACACATTTTCAACTTACTCAACATATACAAGCTTACTGAAGCGAATATACACTTACATACACAGTCTCGCCACATGAAATAAGGCATTAACTAAACACAAGATAACATTTCTATCCTGTTCCTACGAAATCTCTTGTCAGTGTAATGGAGGGTGCTTAGAATACGCATATTTTATTCTCTCTCTAACAGCAAAGGTTAATCACCATTGTATATCTTGAAAGAATCGCAAATGTTCCTTCAAACTTACAGCTATGGTTTTCAAAGACGAAATATTCCAGAATACTGCTTTCTCAGCTCAAAGAGGTCGTTTCTTTTGCAACGCGAGTGCATCTCACGAATCGAAACTGCACGCGATCGGCGAACGTCTAGTACTAAAAAGCTTCGTAAATAGCATATTTTAAAAAAAGGCAAAACGTATGAATCGGTAAAAGCAGATTATCCTTTCTTTTGTCTCGAAATTATTACGTTACAGTCCACGAATAAACTGCTACTAGCCAGTCTCTCAACCATAATCTTCTTTACTACCATCAAAGCAACCTCATTCCCATTTGCTTCAAGAGGTTCCTTCTCTCCATGCTCTGAAAAAAATAAAAACATCCTTGGGTTCTCGGTTGCCTTGTATCTGTAATTCCCAGTCTTGACGACACCGAGAACCAGTTAAAATTTATAGGGTGTTTGGAAAACTACCGTACTGAAACTTAAGTCACTAAAGAGATTTTCTTTTGAAATAAATTGAAAAAAAGGGGAGCTCAGATCTCTGAATGTCTGGAATGGGCAATTCGAGAACCATACAAAATAATTTCCAAATTGAGTTTGCATTAACAACAATTTAGTATCGTATGTAAATTAAGTCAGCTGGAATCAGTGGAATTTCTTCTACAAATACATCTTGCATCAGTATGATTTGATGCCCGAGCAGTTTGACAGGTTCATTACCACTCCATTTCTATATTCCATTTAACTATTGGCAGTTAGTTCCAATAACTACTTTTCCCTGTTTTGACTCGCATATCCCCGGAGCCTTTGCGTATCATTATAGAGAACATTTATAGCACGCCCTCCGCCGACCAAGAGCCCCTGTTCAATGTCAAAGTGGAACGACGTACGCCCGAACAACGTCGATGCAATGGCCGAGACGAATGCGTCCTCGCTTCAGACTTTCCAACCGATCGGAAGCGCATCGTCCCATCAGACGCACCAGCTGGGTGGCCAACGCACAGGGCGGTCGAGGCGGAATGCGAGAGGGGGAGAGAAATGTGTGGATAAGATGGGATAGAGAGAAGGTACGTACATTATATATATATATATATATATATATATATATATATATATATATATATATATATATAGAGAGAGAGAGAGAGAGAGAGAGGGGGGGGGGGATCAGACCTGGTATTTAACACTGAATCCTACAGAACTTCTGTTACACATACGTATGAGCAAAAAAAAAAAAAATATGAATCCGCAATTTATTGCTAGTTTCATTTCGAACTATGGGGAAATGGTTCGATTCAAAATGATGACAGAATTCGCATTTATATAAAAAAAATTACCAGTGTTGTGCTGAAAACGAAGCTATTCTAGCTTTAAAAGGCATAAATATGCTACAGGACAACTATTATGAATTTAATTTAATTATTACTACAGTGTTCATTTGGTCTATTAATAGAAAATGTACGACACATATTACAGGAGTGAGGAATTCACGACTATTTTCACTTTATAAAATGCATCTCAGCAATAAGGACATAAACTAGACTTAAAAGTAACCTTAAGCTGGAATTGGATTACCAGAGAAAAAATGCAGCACAAAGTTGCAAAAAAACAAAGGCCAACCTTGGTTTTTGTGAATCACTGCGTCGCATTTAATATTAAAACATAATCAGCACTTATAATATGTCTTACTAAAGAAAGACAAGAATAAGCGGTTTGGCAATTACATAGGTGGGTATACTGGTCAGCGGAGACAGCCCCAGCGTGGGCAGGGAAACGGTCAGCTGGCAAAGCCAGCGCAGCGGAGGCAGGGGAGCAAACAAGCGGGAAGCGGCGAGGCGAGCGATCCGTCACGGGAGCGGGCGTGGGCGGGCGTGGGCGGGCGCGGGGCGAGGCGGGCGGCGCGGGGCGGCGCGTGGCGGCGCGGGGCGGCGCGGGGCGGCGCGGGGCGGGCGCGGGGCGGCGCGGGGCGGCGCGGGGCGGCGCGGGGCGGGCGCGGGGCGGGCGCGGGGCGGGCGCGGGGCGGGCGCGGGGCGGGCGCGGGGCGGGCGCGGGGCGGGCGCGGGGCGGGCGCGGGGCGGGCGCGGGGCGGGCGCGGGGCGGGCGCGGGGTGCGCGCGCGCGCGGGGCGGGGCGGGACGGGGCGGGGCGGAAGGGGCGGGGCGGGGCGGGCGCGTGGAGGCGCAGTCAGTGCGTCTTAAGCGCGCCACGCATTACGAGCACGCAGAGGCGTGCGCG
Source organism: Gryllus longicercus (assembly GCA_038098605.1). NCBI lineage: Eukaryota > Metazoa > Arthropoda > Insecta > Orthoptera > Gryllidae > Gryllus > Gryllus longicercus. Next base: position 7,239 of record JAZDUA010000134.1, read on the forward strand.
AGCGGAGGAGGCGGACCCCGCGGGCACGCAGTCTGTGTCACGGCCGTGGCCCCGCACGCCCGCGGCCCACACCGTCGCCGCACTTCAGCAAGGCGCACACCAATCGCGCTATCGAGCCTTTAGACTGGGAACTACACCCAGGCAATGAACGGAAAAAAGCATCCGTTTTTCTTCTTCTGGGGCTTCCATCCAGCTGACAGCCTGTTACCCTTTACGTCCCGATGGGACGCACATTCCACACCAACATAATGCATTGTGTTAACTACACACTAGACACCAACACTTTTACGTGCTCCTCTGATTTGGAGTCAGCAGAACGCGAGGCCCTCGGCGACAACACATACACAGAGACTAGGGACAAAAAAAACCTGCACACGGCTGGGCTTGAACCCGCGACCCTTTGGACCGAAGCGCTGAGTCGGTTTACGCCCTTAGTCACCTCTACCATCCAGGTCGGCTAGTCAGATAGAAAAATTTACAAATCATTCCAAATTAATTAGGCATTGGAAGTAGTACGTGCGAATGCTTACAATAGCTCAATGCTTAACTTTCAATTACGGCGGATTCTAGGACCTCCCCGCCAAGTCGCGGGTAGGTCAACGCCGGATCTCGCCATCCAGCGGGGGAAGATCACCGCCACCTCCCGCAATAAAACATACACTACACTTACGGGACTATCGACCTTAGCAGTTGACTCACCTCGGAATCGCTAGTCAACCAACTAAAGACGCTTCACCCAGTTCTGGAGAGCGTTTCTCCTTGTCACAGTAAACGTCATCGCGCCGTCCACAGCCGTGCGCTTTCCTTACCACGGCACCGACTAACGTTCTGCCTCATGACGCTGCTAGTTCATTAGGACCACATTCATTAGGGCAGTCGCGAGGCACAGACCGGCCTCGGTCGCCGGGCACACCCGACCGCACCCAAGCACCGCTGAGGTGGGCGGGCGGGCGGGTCTGAGCGTGGCAGCCAATCGGAGGGCGTTCGTTCCATGCCGTCCGTCCGTCCGCTGCAGTGGCCCGCGCGCAGTCCGCGACCTCTGCCTTTGGCCACAGACCACACGATGCTGCGTCCGGCGACCTGCGCTGGCGGGGGCGGGGGCGGGGGCGCGGCGTGGCGCGGACGGGTCGTCTTCTTGCGGTCGCCCCCGCCCCCGCCAATCGCCGCCAGAGCCACTCCGCCGATCAGCGCGCGATTCGCAATCGAACGCATCTCGTCGGCGGGACGTGAAGGGAGCGGTCACACACAGGCGGAGCACCCCAAAGTACGAGTAACATATACTGTACAGGATGCGAGATTCGATAGATATGCATTATTTCTGTTGGTAGGTTTATACAACTTCTAATTAATATATTCATTTCTTGTATATATTTCAAGGATTACGTTTTTATCTTCATAACACTGTATCGTTTGCTAGTTTATATTTTCGTAATGTTTGTACTCTGCATTCCTTTTTTTTTAACCGACATTTGACGACTGGTCTTTACAATGTGACATGCACTGCCAGTTAACACAATGCATTTATCTTAGTTTCACCGTTATACATCATCTCTAAAGATTTCCACATAACTTCTAAAATACAATTTATAACACTTAAATGCAGCAAAGACAAGCAAGCAAAACTCATATTTAGATAAACAGATACACAGGAATCCCGACTAGTGTGTATTAGAAATAACTTAATTTAATTACATTAATTAAAAATAGTAAATACTCAATGGAAGTCAAGAGTCAACCAATAGTCAATTTTTGACAGTCTAGAGGTCGTACAGTTATAGCAGTTAAGATGTCGAAAGCTGCTCATCAAATGATTAATAAAATATTGGTACTGATTGAAAGATCATAGTTTTTTTTCTTTATCGCGACCGTTAAACAGAAACATTTTTTGACGAAAATACCGGTCACTCATTCTCGAACTCTTCGTAATGACACTGGGAAATTCCTATTAATGAAATAGCCATTTCATTATTTGGGAACTCATTCCGAAGAGACTACTTGTTTTCATATAGCAAATTCATACACCGTCAGAATTGCAAAAATATAGGGGGGGAAAACTCCACAGAAGATATCCCTCACTTTCCTGCATTTAGTGTATTACTGAAGCGATAAACAGTCGTCTAACCCAGTATTCAAGAAAGTCCCAGAAAACAGCGAGCATAAATACTGACGAAACAAACCCAAGTTTCGTTTCATTTACAAATAGCGCGTGTAATGCATTTGATACCCTCTCCAGCTTTTTACGTCACCTGGGGAAGGTCAGCACATCGTTTACTTCGTGTTCCTAGACTAGAGGAGGAACTGACGTATGATTTGTCCACTAAGTTATTTTGGACTTCGATTTACATGACCGTAAATATATTTGTGTTTGCGTTTTTCCTTCTTGCCAAATATTTAATGTTCAGAGCATTACATAATATAAATTTACATATCTCGTACATAGCTCCAATCATCACTCTTGGTTACCAAGTAAAATGATTCTAATCGGGCAATTTAACATTGCATGAAAAAAATATTGTACGTGTTTGTAGCCACCGCTGCAAAATATTGCGCACTCATCGCACGAGGGCTGAATGAGAACTTGTCAATGAAATTAATTACACAGTCGTTTAATGTACCTGTAGTGTAATTAATTACACAGTAGAAATATTTATTGCCAAGAATGTAGAATAATTTGTAGAAGAATATCTTAAGCAATATGTATTCTTTCCTATGACCAAGGAACGTCCGGCGTATGCGATAAGTTCCACATTTCTGAGCGAACGCGAGAGAACCCAAATCTTGCCTTCCCATAGCAAGATATGACAGGATACTGAGTGTGTTGCGTTAGGTACGCATTGTCCCTCAGCAGGTACAATGATAAATAATTGTGGTTAGGAAGATTGTTCAGATGGGATGCGTGATGGCATGATAATCCCAACGCGCCCCAACAAAACGGTGAAAACACACGTACCTTAAGAGCGGAACTGAAACGTTCGGGTCGACGCACTAGGCAGCATGTTGAACGCAACAAGGCCTGCGAACGCAAACCGCGGCACTGAAAAATTCTACACCGAACACGGATGACCCGTAGACTAAGAACGTGTATTTAAACTGAATCCTACCCGACATCGCAAAACAATACCGGAAGGCGAGGGCCTTCTGCAGTAGGGCGACCACCCACGTCGCGCTCTGAAACCCTTTGAGCCCCTCGTGTCTCCGTGCGGTCGCCGCGCCCATGCCCCCGCCCCCGCCTCTGTCGCCCGTAAACCTCCGGCGTAAACCCCGCCAGCATTCACGATTGCGACAGACGAGCGCGGAGCAGCCACAGGGACGGAGTCGCTCCAAGCCAGCGACCGACATTTTTTTCTGACAGATTCTCAAAGATTGGGGCTTCGCCAAAGACCGCATTACCCGACGAATCGTGTCTTCCACTAGCCAGAAGGGCTCGCGTGTAACCGGCAATACCTCGCAAGAGTCTGTTAATTGAACTGGACGTTTGGGATAATTGTCATGGGTAATTTATTTACTTTTTCCAACGAGTTCTCTGTAAAGAATATCGTAAGAATTGCTACAAGTCACGTTGAAAAGCAAGTGAGAAAATTACAACGAATTCTCGGATAGAGAAACGAATGAATGAACTTATGATTCAGAACGTAATCTCAGATTATGTACTATTTTAAACCTTTATAACCCTTATTTTAACGCTTATTTTTAGTAATATTTCATTATTTGCACATGAATGTTACATTCAGCATAATTAATATCCTATCTCATCATTTAGAAATCTCTTTGTCAATAATGATTTCCTTACACGAAGCATCATTAATCAGAGTCCTTGCATGGTGCACGGCAGAGAAATGCACAAAGTTACAGCCTTCAACCGCCATTACCACATTAGCGCTACAAGAGTAACAATGAACAAGTCGGTAAGCAAAACAATTCAATAGTGAAGCATTATGATATCAACAAATACTAATAGTTCAAAAAATTTAAAATTGGACACCAAACGTTTCTAGCGTGAATGACTTCCAATCCAATCGAATCCCGTGTCACACGAGTGTTAAAGCGCGTCGATGGCTCCCAGAGCGCTTCTTCCTAGATGCGTTGCTTCCCGTCGCTTGTCTCACGGCCGCGACCGTCGCAAAGCACGCAGGTTCGAGTCGCAGAGCTGGCTGCGAGCCACCACCCACGCTTCCTCCCCACCACTCGCCCCGCGCCGCGCCGCCCCGCGCCGCGCCACAGCCGGCCGGCCGTGACCAGCGTGACCCCAGCCCGCTCCTCTTCTCCGCCCTCCCCCTCCCTCGCGGCCGCCCGCGTTGTTCCTTCGTCCTCTTCGCCTTCCTCGCGGCGCGGATGCGCGCACGCCGCGCCCGCGCCTTCGTCGTTACGGGCGGCAGTAAAAGATATTATTAGGTTTATGCGTTCGCTGGCGCGGGAGGCGGTGGCACAGGGTGGGGAAACAGTGGAGTGTCGGAGAGGGCGGGAGGGAGGGAGTAAGGAGGGGAGACAGACAGAGACAGTCATTGGAGGATGGGAAGGGAAGAGAGCCGCGGGAACTTGGAGGAAGCAAGCGTGCAATGAACAAGAGTGTGGCGGAGAGAGAGAGAATGAGGAAACAACGGGAGAGAAAATATGGGGATGGAGAAGAGGGGCGTGGCAGAGAGAGAGAGAGAGAGAGAATGAGGAATCGAGCGGGGAGGAAACGTGGGGCGAGGAGAAAACGGGAGAGGGGTGGTTGTGTGACAAGCGGGAGAGCAAAAGGGCGGTGGTGAGAGATGGCAAGGCATGGGGATGGAGGACAGCGAAGGTAGGGGGTTGCGAGTAAGAACGAGGAAGCACAGTCGAGGGGAGAGAGAGAGAGAGAGAGGGGGGAGGTAGGGAGAGGAACGGTTGTGGAGGGAGCGAGGGCGGCAGTGAAAGAGGGGAGAGAAGGAAGCGACGTGAAAGACAATGAGAGAGAGAGAGAGAGAGAGAGAGAGAGAGAGAGAGAGAGAGATACAAGGTAGGGAGAGGGCCGGCTGTGGAGGGAGCGAGGGCGGCAGTGAAAGAGAGGAGAGAAGGAAGCGACATGCCGGAGAGAAAGACAGCCCGATCGGAGGGGGGCGGGGCGGGGGAGGCGGGCCGGCCGCGGCGAGGGGAGCGCCGCGCAGAGCCGGCCGCTGCTGCTGCTGCTGCTGCATCGCCTGGGCGGCTGCAGCTGGGAAGAAGGGCAACACGACGCCGGTTAGGGCGGGTTAGGGACGCCGCCTGCGCTGCCTGCTGCTAGGCCGAGGCGGAGGCGGAGGCGGCGGCGCAGGCGGTGCAGTGCTCCGGGGGGGGGGGAGGAAGAGAGGGTCGCTGCAGCGCCGGCGGCGGCCGCGCGTACGAGCGAGGGGGGCTCGGAGGCGGAGGCGGCGGCTGCGGGCGCGAGGGCGAGCGGCACATGTGACGAGGGGGAGGGAAGAAAAGTGAAAAAGGGATTCGGAGAAAGAAGGAAAGTCGCGGGTAGGGGAAGCGCCGAAGAACGCATTGATTGCGAGTGGTCACTGAAAAGAAAAGAACAGAAGAGAAAGAACCTTGTGACACATTTTGCCGCATATGGAAGGAAAGTAGATCGAATCCAATGGCCGCAACCGAGTATCCGACATCTCTGGATTAGAGTGTGCCATTATTAATTGTTTTGAAAGGAGATGCGGGTTGCTGTGAATGGATGGGAACATGAATGTTTCTCCGTCAATATGTTATAATAAACCATTTGTAATCCTGCGTTTCATCTCTATGACTTACGAGTGTTATAATTACTTATGTCAGTTCAAGAAACCCTTTCAAAGAGCCACTAGTGAGACCTAAAATGAAATAAAAGGACCTCCGAGATCAACGCCATGTCGGTCACAGTAACACATGCCTTTAGTTGACCAAAAAAAAGCTACGATCACATCGATTAATTGTTAGTGTTTCACACCTCAACTGCAAGGTCATTAGTCCCGTAAGTGCAGTGCATGTTTTTGCGCGAAAGAAGGCGGTGGTCCTCCTCCGCTGTATGGCGAGATCCGGCACCGACGTACAGTCGGTTAACGAGGTTTTGTCTCACCAGGTATCTCCCACCAGCGGGGCACCGCCCCAACCCGGACAACCTCTAAGCTCCCGACCAGTCTCTCCGCATGTGTGGTAGTGTATTGCACGATAGAGTGTGTGTAAGGGGGGCGGTCAAGGAAGAAGAAGGTAAGATCGCGCGCGGTCCTTGGCCTGTTTGTGAGGGTACTGTTCCGGAATTCGCCTGGTGTTGATCGGCGAAACCATGGAAAACTACCGATCAAAGCAGCCGGCCGCTAGAATTCTTCTCCAGACGACTGAAGTCTACCTAATGTCAAAAATCCTTCACCGTCAGGACTCGAACCTAGAACCTCCCTGTCAGAGTGACTGCAGTGACATCAGTTCAGTGACATCACTGAGCCATCTCTGTCGGTGTACGATCAGCAACACAGGAGGCACTGTACGGATTACGAAAAAGAAAGCTTACTAAGGAAGTGTTTAAACCCACACGAGCAGAAAACAACAGCGGAATCAATACGGAGACGCCGGCGGTTGCCACGTTGTGCAGGTGGCGGCGGCGGCGGCGGCGGCGACGGCGGCGCGGAGGGGAAATTCGCACGCAGAGAAAGCGGCCGCGAGCAAGGGAAAGAGGAGGGGAGTGGGGAGGGGGAGGGGGAGGGGAATGGAGCTCCCCCGCACGCGCCACGCAACGCCTGCTTCTCTTGCGAGGGGACGGCGCCCCTTCCCGCCCTTCGCCGGCCCTTTTTATTTCGCGAGAGGGACGGCGCGTGCACGCACGCACACAGGGTTCCCTCCCCCCTCCCCTCACTTTGTAGAGTGGCGCCGCTGCGTCACTTCCTGCGGGAGCCACCGCGCGCCGGGGGTTTACCCAGAGCTGGCTTATTATTACATGTCAGCAACCTATAGATCGGCGGTGCCCAACTGCCATTTATTGCGGCTCGCGAAAGGTCAGTCTAACGTGAGAGTCCCTCTTATCCATGTCGGGCGAGAACACGGTGCACCACAGATCATCCAAAATAATTTCCTCAGACTTGCCACTCATGCACCCTGGTTCATCTCAAACATTCAACTGCATAAAGAATTTAATTTACCCCCTATACTTGACCATATCGCGCTCCTATCTAACATTTTTTTCTCCAAAATAAACACAACAACCCAAGCCACCCATTACGGCCTAGCCACCACCTACCAGCTCCCAACAAGAATAAAAAATAGATATCCATGAGACTCATTCCTCAGCATATTTTCAGAACTCAATTAATCACATAGGTGCTCTGTGAGTTTCCTATTCATGTGTATTTAGATTTAGTTGTGAGATTAGCATTTAAGTTAAATATGAGTCATAAAAATACATATGATGTAGTATACATAATACTGAACTATGTACATTCGTTCACTAATAAAGATATATTTTTTAAAAAAATGGTGCACCTAGCTCGCGGGCCCTGCCGGGGTCAACATCCACTTAATGTTAAAATAGGTTACGTTTAGATATCACGAATCTGTTGTTGTTGTTGTTGTTTCCCTAGTAAATTAAGAAATTCAAAATCATCCCAATGAGTTTCACTGCATTATGCATAGTATGGCCTGACACGATGCACGAGTCCACTCCCCGTTTCAGAGAAAACAGGCAAACTGCTGAGATCAGCCAGGCGGGGGTCACGTGTGGATGGCCTGCAACTACATTAAATGTTTTAGTTGTGGTCCGTCGGACACCCCTGCTAGAGATGATTACACTCCGGTCTGTTGAATGCAGACGGGTGTGTAAACACATTTAATTACACAGTTCAGACTGCTCATCGGGATTCGCGAGGAACCTGTGAATCAATCGCAAGCGTCGAGTTCACAGATGTTTTGAATCAACCAATGGTTTGGTGATTTTCTTGTCAGGTTCCTTCAATATTTTATATCTGATACATCTTCAATGTATTGTTTGATGTCTTGGAGCCCCCTCGTAACCTACCGTCGGGTCTTGGCAAAGAATTGGCGCTATTTCTACGTGGCCTACCTGCACTCTCAGGCAATCCAAAGAAATTGCTCAGAAATAGAAAGAAAATTATGCACCCTCCGGTCTTTTGAGAGGCGTTAGAGGTTTCGTGATTTCCGGGAAACTCGGGAAAACACGAAACACAATGAAAAGGTTTCGATTGTGACTGAAAAAATACAAATATTTTAATATATTGTTGCGCGTATACTCAATGCGTGACTGTTTACGAAACAACTGACGCCAAGCGACAGCAAGGTTCGAGGATGCCAGTCATTATTAAATGTGTGTTGCTCTATTCTTGTATTGCACTAGAAAATGGCATTCTTTTATATTCTTGGTATGTAAAGAACTGCTGTACTGTGTATCCTTATATGCCAAGTTACTCCAGTATTCATGAAGACAGGTTTTGTAAAAATATTTAATATATTGTAGTGTTACTCCAGAATATTGCATTAGTTGTTCTAGAACAGTGTGCGTTCTACTATTTAAAAAAACCTTTTTGGTGGTTTTGTTCACCAACGGCAGGTTTGCTATGGCAGGACAATAGTCTCACCTACATTTCTGGAAAATTAATTGCCTGGTCGAACTGGTACGCAACGATCGCAATTCAAATTAAGTTTAACCAGAAAAAGAAGGAAACAATGACCAACTTTGAAGAAGGTAGTCGCACCATCGCTTATGCCAATAAGACCACGATAACTTGTGAACCTGTGACCGACTAAAAACTCGTATCCAGGAGGGGACGGAACTTCGAAATCCAGGTCACACACGTTAATCGCCATAGAAAACCAGTTGATTCCAGTGGGTAGGGGCAGACGTTGAAATAGTTTGTTTTTTTATTCGAGGCGAACGTAATTTGTGTATCATGTAATCGGATGTAACCGTTCTAAATCGAACACCACCAAAAAACGAATAAATGTTTGTAGGCTTATGATGGTAAATCAGGTAGCCAATTTTGTGGGAATCAGCGACTACTTGGTAAATCATCCTTTAACTTCAACATGGTAATAGGTGAAATGTACACTTCTTTTGTCAGTTATATGTAGCCTAACAGGAAGAGTAAACATGAAGCTGATAATATTCTAAAAGCCAATATGCGATGTATACACTATATCAAAAAAGAAACTACTTCATATATTCTCAGGGAACCACTTTTCCAAAAGTAAGCCAAACGTGGCTTATTATTTTTAACATTACGAAAGAATGGACGACAATGGAAGAGAAACAGAGGATCTGCAAGACAATAGCTTTAACAAAACATTTGCCGATCTGCCTTTACCTGACCACAAAATCTACGCCTCTAGTACCAAATCTGGATGAATCTATGTATCGAATGGCGAAAGGTATATTCCCCTAGACTCCGAGCATCCATTTCCTCTCCTAGTATCGTGCCAACGAAATAAGCGACGGCATTGCTTGTGATAAGAATAGGCAGTTTATCGTGTTTGTCGCACGCTTGCCGTTTATATGCCAACAGAAGATACGCGACGGTCCATTAGAGCGAAGTCTATTAAAAACGAAGTCAGTCGACAGGGAAAGAGTTTTAACAAAGAATAGTCTAGCCCATAGTACTAACGTCTGGCTCCTGTGCACTTACACTTTGTCGGTTACCAAATTCCTAAAAGAACGGCCTATCCGATGTTCAAACACTGATCTTAATACTCAGGAAAAGTCTCAAATTGCAGAGGCAAACTACTGGTCCTTCTGCGATAAGAATAAGCACAGTATATCACATTTGCTTCATGGTCTGAGAACCAAGAAAACGAGCCCCTCGGAGCAAAATAGTTATAACACAACTACAAACCACTTTTAGCTCCAAATTATTAACACATTGATAATTAACATATTCCGAAAAAACTAAATACAGAACTTTACAACTTAGATATCAAAACAATACAAGATCTAGCATGGATTACCAAACTCAGACGAATCTAGGGATCCGGTATTAAACCGATGATCTCAGCCGAAGAAAATAATCGAGGCCTGCTCTCCTAGTGTCATTGCCTACAAAGTAAACAACTGCTCCTTCCGCGATAAGCTCTAGTCTATCTCGCACCCGGTCTTGCTTCATCGATCTGTCAGGGGAAGCAGGCTGCAGACCAAGTATAGACAGCGACCGACAAGGACAGCCGCACTAAAGATTCAAGGAGGGGCGACTTTTTGGAATTTGATAAAACTTTGATGATATTTCTGAAACGGAATTTATTCATGATAATAAATGTTTAATTTATACGTTACTTACAATTTTTTAACTTTAATTTATAAACAGACTGAATATAAAACTACAAGTACTATATTAAGTATGCTAGTAATGTATTTTATATAGCAACAGAAAAATAATGGATGGGCAATGTTTAAAACATTACGGTGTACAAACAAGTCAATTGTTAATAATTTTAAAATAATTGGGTAGTCTACAGTTACTGGTACTGAACAGTTAATATTTAGGTAAAGTGGTATGCGGAGCGGTGTAGTGAAGAAAAGTGAAGAAGAGAAGTGAATTCATCTCTCCCTCTTTGTTTTGCTAATTAAAAACGGCTATTTTTCTAGGCTATTCTGACATACGTTTGTATTTATTGATTTATGTAACGCACGAGGATTTCATGCGTTAAAAATGTAAGCGTTACAAGTCTTTTATTATTATTATTATTATTATTATTATTATTATTATTATTATTATTATTATTATTATTATTATTATTATTATTATTATTATTATTATTATTATTATTATATTGTGATGTTAGGTAAAAATATGTATTCATATTTGTTTGCATATGCTTTTGACTGATTAGGTGACAGGCTCGTGTGTCTATGAGGGTTCGTAGGCCTGTGTATGTATGCACGCATGAATGTACGTACACATGAATGTACGTACACATGAATGTGCGTATGCATGAATGTGCGTATGCATGAATGTGCGTATGCATGAATGTACGTACACATGAATGTGCGTATGCATGTATGTGTGTATATTAAAGTAGCAAGAGAGTTTATTTCTTTAAACGATAATATATATATGTATCTGCATTTGTAGTACGTATGTAAATAACATCTGCACGTGCTAGGTAGAGCAAAGATAAATTTGTTGTTTATTTTTAATATTGTTCGTTATTCCCCTAAAAATTGAATCAAAGCGGGCGTTGTCTTTAATTTCCTAAAATGGCCGCTGCCCTCTGCTTGCAGCGGCCTCGCGGCGCCAGCGCACGCCGGGAATGCGGCGGCGAAGGGGTGCGTCGGAGGGGAGGCACGGCGGGCGGGTGGGGGATGGAGGGAGGGAGGGGGGGAGGCGCACGTGCTGACGGCCGCGGAGGGCTCTCGACACGCGAGAGAACTTCTCGGGAGCTGCGGCGGACTTCTCCAGCGTCGGAGGAGGCGCTAACCGCGACGGCATTAAACTAGGTTTTTTGACATCGATATTTTGACACCGAGGTTTTTTGACATCGATGTTTTATGATCGATTTTTGTTTCTTTTCTGATGATTTGTTTCTGATTGAAAAAATTCATAATTACAACACTGCAAAAGTTAAAATATGAAATAATAACCGATAGTAACACTGTTATTCATGTGTTAGAACCAATGGAACGTTGTTTGCTTCTAACCTTCACCCACCAAACTCTCTCACTTCAAATGACCTCCATGCCCTTAAACTCGCACATTCAGATGTGGTCAACAAATGCGATGTGCGCTATAGAGTCTGCCTCTTCTTCACGTACCCTTATTCGGCGAATTGATTAAGATGAACACTGTCAAATTTAATTTTAATGCTAAGGAATTTAATGTTAGAGGTTACTAATTTAGTCTAAAAACATCTATGTTGAAAAATATCGATGGTTTTTAGTCGATGTATTTTTAACATCGATATTTTAATTTTGAACATTGGTGTTTGCTAACATTTTGTTATCGATGTTGCATCACAACATTAAATCCCCGCAGAGCGAATGAAGTCCAGCATATGCAATGCGCGGGGTTCGGAGTGTATTAGGATTTCACAAGTACTGTTTATTCTTAATTATGTAAATAATAATGCACAATCATAATTATGTGGGTAAGAAACTACGTTCTTCGAAACAAAGAGCATCATTGTCGTCACTGTTATCCTGATCTACACATTTTATTTTCTCTTTTTCTCGAATAGATCTGTAAAACTCACTACCAGGGCCTGTACTTTTTGAATCTCCTTTGACACTCTTTACGAAATCAATTTCAAAATTTCCTTAAAATATTTTATTTCGTTAAATATGAATACATAAAAACGAATATTAAATTACAAAACACACAAGCTACTCTATGTAACTACGTCGTACTAATTTCCTGCTCGACAAATTTGCAACTTCGCTCCCAGGCTAATTAGGTCAGAGACAAGTTAAAACTCTTCTATTTATTTCCACCTGAGAAATGAGAATACCACATCTCCAAGAAAATAAAAGAATAAATATTTGCCAAAGACGCCTCAAAACAACACCCATTACACCACAACAACGCCGGTAACAATGACAACACTGATAACGCCGACGTTAATGAAAACAACGGCGAAAATATTCACGAGGACTAAAACGAGAAATGACAAAATGGCATCGACGACAACAAAAATGGCAGTGACGTCAGCCACGATGCAGGAAACGACTGTTTCTTCACTGTTTGTTTTGTTTCCAGTGCGTCGTTAGTACTTTTAGCGTAGTGTCCGTTTTATTCAGGGACGTGTTTCCCTACAGCTCGAACACGATACAACCTACACGTCGGTTTGCGGTGTTTCCCCCTCCGGGAATCTCCGCCAGCGTGGCACCGCACCAGTCGGAGCAAGCACAAAGCCCCCTGCTAGTGTTACATCTGTGGAAAAACATCGCGTGGAAGTGAGTGTGGTGTATGTGAGTGAGTGAGTGAATCAGAGGCAGAGAGGCAGAGATGCAGAGAGGCAGAGAGGCAGAGAGACAGAGAGGCAGAGAGGCAGAGCGACAGGGAGACAGCGACAGAGAGACAGAGCGACAGGGAGACAGCGACAGAGAGACAGAGCGGCAGAGCGACAGAGCGGCAGAGCGACAGAGCGGCAGAGCGACAGAGCGACAGAGCGACAGAGCGACAGAGCGACAGAGAGACAGAGAGACAGAGCGACATAGAGACAGAGCGACAGAGAGACAGAGCGACAGAGAGACAGAGCGACAGAGAGACAGAGCGACAGAGAGACAGAGCGACAGAGAGACAGAGCGACAGAGAGACAGAGCGACAGAGAGACAGCGACAGAGAGACAGCGACAGAGAGACAGCGACAGAGAGACAGCGACAGAGAGACAGAGCGACAGAGAGACAGAGAGACAGAGCGACAGAGAGAGAGCGACAGAGAGACAGAGCGACAGAGAGACAGAGCGACAGAGAGACAGAGCGACAGAGAGACAGAGTGACAGAGCGACAGGGCGACAGGGCGACAGAGCGACAGAGAGTCAGAGCGACAGAGAGACAGAGCGACAGAGAGTCAGAGCGACAGAGCGACAGAGTGTCAGAGCGACAGAGAGACAGAGCGACAGAGAGACAGAGTGACAGAGCGACAGGGCGACAGAGAGACAGAGCGACAGAGAGTCAGAGCGACAGAGCGACAGAGTGTCAGAGCGACAGAGCGTATGATGAGGAAAGAACGCGCGTGGAACACGATCCGTTTGTTAAGGTACTTCTCCAGCATTCACCTGCTATTCATCAGAGCAGACAGCTGCTGTAATTTTTCCCCACGCTTCGGCCATTCTAGACAGCGTCGATAACCCGCGAATCCTGAATCCAGAGCCACTAACGAAGAGGAAGACGCGGCGAGCGGGCAGCAACAGCAAGCGCCGCACCAGAGGCGAAGCTCGGTCGCCGTCGGCGTTTCGTCACGGGGCCAATAAAAAGCGCGGGGGGGGGGGAGAGGTGGCGGAACCGGGCCGCGCTCGGGTAATTGGGCCACAGCGGAGCGGCGCGGCGCGGAGCGGAGCGGCGCGGCTCGCCGAACAGCGAGCGTCCCGAAACCCGCGCTTCCACCTCCGTCTCCACCCCCCGCCGGTGGGAGATACCTGGTTGTGGAAAACACCTGTGCCCCTGGGCTCGAGTCCGTGGTCGGCTCTTATCGGTAGTTTTCCGTGGTTTCTTCGATCAACACCAGGCGAATGCCGGAACAAACGGGAGACGGACTGCGCGTGATCTTGCCTTCCTCTTCGTTGTTCAATTCTCACCCCCCCCTTACACACATGCTTACATGGACTACATTTGCCACACATGCCGGGAATCCGGTTGGGAGCTTCGCAAGTCCTACGTGACTGCGACCAAGCGAGTAAAACTGTCACTCGTTAACTTTTCATCGGGATATGTGTTTGTTATCTCGGCGTGTTACCCTGTTGCGAGTGTCCTCCTGTTTAGGGTTGAGGTGGAGACGCCCCTCAGCCAGACAAACGCGTATCTCTCCCGATTAAAGGCGAACTACACATGAGCCGCGTATGGGGGCGGTGTATTCAAATGGCACCCGATCCGTGTCAATGGGGCGCAGTAAAACGAGACCGGTAAATAAACACGAACGGGTAAAACCTTCATGAAAGCCTGGCGTGCGTGTGTGCGTGGGGGGGGGTGCTCTGAACGTTGCGAGCAACCATCCTGGAACCGTCAAATACCACTGAACCTTTTTAAGAACGTTTTAGCTATCAATATTAGTTGTATTCGACCCACACACGCTCGATATTCGACCCACACTTGTAATATAAATAAGTAATATAATAGAATACTCATGACACGTTTATTTACAATATGCTCCTTTAAAACTCATGTACTCTTCCAAAGATAAATTAGTATATTCTTTAGGATAAATTACGGATTAAATCCTATTAATATTTGAGTAACATTTGCACTTTAAATATTGTCTTCATGAAGGCCAAGGCACTAGAAAACGTTTTATTACGTACGTTTTCTAACATCATTACGTATTGAGAGAGAAATAAAACCAAATATCGTCGCCATCGTTGTTGTTGTTGTTGTTGTTGTTGATGATGTTGATCTTGTTGGGCTCGGTGCTTAATGCGGAAGACACTAAAAGAAGAAACTATAGCATCTGCTGGGACTTTTCTCGCCCAATGCCAAACTTTTTGGACCAGCTACGTAATAAAATAAAAAATGTAGGGTTTAAAAATAAATATATTATAGCGGTTCCTAAAGAGCTGAAAATGGATAAAATTTTGGGAAACACAATCACTAACATTCATGTATATGAACGATTGTGTAAACAAATAAAATGCTAACTATGATGAAAAACGAAACATTACCAATAACGTTCAGTTCATGAGGAACAATACATTTTTGTAACTTACAAAATTTGTAATTACAGAGAAATTGCATATACTCCTCCTGATTCAGATATTGAAGTCTTTCAAAGACTTGTAGAAGAAGCAAGAATTTCTACCAAAAATAATTTCAATGAATACAATTTCTGCAATGAATAGCGTCAAAATTTTTTATTTTTATTTCTTTAAAATAGTAGGTATGTGAATGCATGGACATTTAGGAACGGGGGAAGAAACGCTCCACGCCAAATACGTCAATACATACGTCATAAACATCAGTATATCTCCTAAAACATACAACTTCCCTTATTTAAGCAATCTACGCTATCTTAACTTATCAATGTTATCACGTATTCTATCAATCAAATACAGCAGAAGCGATTCGTGTATTCATTTTTAAAAGGCTATGACAAGATATAGTTAAACGGTGAAATCAAACAAGTGTTCGTTTCCGTATTCTTCATAAATTCACCCGTAAATTGCATTTATTTTCCGTTCGCATTACTCCATGAACGCTGCAGCGAAAGCGCCAACACGCACGCAGAGCAGCCATCACGAAAGCTGTACCCTGGCTGCACGTTTCCCGAATATTATGAAACCAGCCTTCGGCTCTGCGATTGCACGTCGTTCGCACCATTACAACGAGACGTACAGATTTCGCCATTTCGTAACTCAAGTTTCACAGATCATTTTCCTTGGGAGATTTGGAGGAATATCGGAATAGGCACGTCAAATATTAGCAAATAACATCTGGCGGATTAAAATGTGTCCTGGTTGGTCATTTTGTAATTCAATAAAAGGAAAATACAAATGTCATTGCCCATACAAATGTCAAGGAACCCATTGTAATTTGGATTCATCACATCTGTTTGCCAAGAACATCTGCAAATACCCCTTCTGAACCGTCTGGATCTAGCACACGGTTTTCAGGAAAATGTATCATGATCATTGAAATATTCAATAGCACTGACACCACTAACAATAAGCAAGAAGAATGTTTGGAAACAATCTTGCACATACACGATTACGTAAACCTGTAGTGGAAATCTACGTTCTATTAAGTAATGAATATAAACGATTCATCGGAGATACAGACAAGTGTTGTCATCACTCTAATAACAATTCAAACGACACATTATTAGCTTTAGATGAGTCGCAACCGAACGGGGTCGACGGACTACGACGTAGAACCTTGAAGTCACTCTGCCAGCTCGACCTTCAGACTCGACAGAGGAGCATCATAAAATTATTTACAACGCTGCAGACGTGGGCGGTAGCCAAACAAAATCCTCCTCCATTTCCCATTCCACGCAGCGACCGCAAGAACATTTCCTCGCCCGCCAAACTCTGATAAAAAGCGGGGAAATTTCCATTTAAACGCACATCTGCGCCTACTACCCACCTTGCAGACGTCCGCCGCGCCGCCCAGACCGTTCGTGCAGCTCTCCCGAGCACGCGACGCGTTGCTTGCCGGAGCGGTTGCTATAGCGACCGACAGAAGAACGGCGGGCTCAAACGGATACACCTCGATGCAGGCCACGTTCAGGCTGATCGATTGAGTATTACACACTCACACTCACACACGAACACATTTAACCCCACATGCACGTCATCGGGTTTCCTCTTGCCACATGTCACACACTATTTCACTGGCAATTCGGAATAAAAAAAAAATCTTCGTGAGTAGTCCCACTCTCAGAGAATTCAACAGCAAAAATATTTCGTGTAAAGAAACAGGAAGAACGCACTCTTCACTCAGGTTATGTTTCAGGCGTCAAGGTGTGAGTTGCCATTCACGTAACAATCAAGTGCACAAGATGTTGCCGCACAGTAGCTCCCAAAGGAAGCATTCACCGACTCGAAAAGTGCGGGCATGCGGCGGTCTGCAGCCACCGATCCGCCAAGCCAATCCACGTCCGCGACCCTCCGCACACAAACGCCCTCGGGAACGCGGGTTCGGGGCGATGCAAACACATACACATACACGCACACGGACGCACGCACGCACGCGGGCGTCAGTCGCACGCGGCAACGCTTCGCGGCGGGAAGGAGCGTCGCGCGACACGGCCCAGACGCGGGCGCGCACGGCTTCGAACTGCGCTTACGTCGCGACGCAACGCCGCCATGGCCCACAACCCCGACGCACACGCGACAACGGCACGCACACGCAAACGCCAGGCAACCGCGAGCTAGGACGTGGCGGCTCGAGCGACGGTCGCCACCATCCGCGCGCCGCCTTCGCGGTCGAGAGCACTGCCGTCGGATTCAGCGGGCTGCCACCGCCTCCCCGCTCGGCACCGCTCCGCACCGCTCCGCTCCTCCCGACACCAGCCAGCAGCGCGGCGTTCCCCCTCCCACTCCGCCTCCACGCCCCGGCCCGGCCCGCCACACCGTCGCTCGTCGGCCTCTCCGGCAGCCAGCGGCAGCGCCTGCACACACACACTCACACACACACACACTCTCTCTCTGTCTCTCCGGCCGCCGCCGCCGCCGTTGCCACCGACCCCAAAACCCCGCGCGCCTCACACGCACACATTCACCAACACTCACACCGTACACACCCATACACGCGCGCGCGCGCCAGCGCGACGGCTCGCCCGCAGGCTTCCCCCACTCCGCCGCCGCCCCGCCGCCTCCACCGCCAGCGCCGGCAGCGCCGCGCCGCGCGGCCGTTTCGACTCGTTCGTTCGTTCCCTTTCCTTCTCGACTTCTAGCGGATGACCTAGTTTTAGGCGCGTGTACGCCCCGGCTCAAAAACATCGGCCCGCGCCCCGGCGCGGCGCGGCGCGGCGCGGCGCGGCGTGGCGCGGCGTGGCGGTGCGGCCTACCGTGGCGTGGCGGCAGTCCGACATCTCCGTGGATTCGGAAAAGAACGGGCAAACACCATAATTTTTCTATAGCAAGAGCCTACGTCAAGTACATACCCATAATGAGCTCGCCTTCGTATTGAAATATTGCAAAACAATAACGTTATCCAAAAGTGTTAAAAAAAACGAACGTATTGACTATAGGAGTTCTTGTATTTCGAACCGTTCAGTTGTGTTTTATACAGTGCCATTTGGTGGTAGGCTTTGATGGCGCAGAAGTTGGTGAGAAACATCCAAGTATGACGAGGCGAATCTTGCGGGTTTTGAAGTACTCTTATTTTGTAGTTTGAGACTGGAGCTACCATTAAGCCAATATATTTTTAAACAAATCTCCCGCTAACTACTAAAGCCTCAAAGCAATGGCACACAAAATGTAATTGCCCCTGGATGTACAAACTCCCACCGCCGGAGGGCTACTGTTACGGTGAAAAGAAAGAATCTTAAGGATTCGGGTCCCACGTAAGACAAGGATCTATTCACCATATGTTTTTGTAACGTGGTTGGCCTTTCATAGGACCACGTATGTAATTTTAACGTAACCACCAACCCATCCAGAATCTTGCATGCCCTGCCATCACATCATATGTTTGATGGTCGATCTGACGAAATACTGGGCACCCCCTCCCTTTTTCTCAAGTGCTTCTATTATGCAATTTCTGTTTTGGAGAAAAAGCATCAGTTTGGGTCTCCATTGGCGCCTTTGGGAGCAGCGCGGCGCGGCGCAGGGCAGGGCAGGAGAGGACAGGGCGACGCGCCTGCCAATTCGAAGGGGCGCCCGTGCGGATGCGGCGGCGCTGCGCCTAAACATAGCTGCCCCCGTCGCGGCGCGGAGGGGTGGGGTGCGGCGGGCAGGGTGGGGGGGAGGGGGGGGGGGGGCGACACGCGCGTGGCGACACAGCCCTGCCAGCGCGGGCGGCGGGAGTGCACGGTCCTTCTCTCCCTCGCGAGGACGCAGGGAGGCGGGCGTCGTGCAGATGCGGCAGCCTTCCTCAGGGCCTTGCAACTCTTCATCAAAACAGGACAAAGCTCCGGGGTGTTACTCTACGAGACGCTAGTGTCGCCAGGTACGGCTCGCCAACTTCCTCACATAAAAATTGGCTAATTTGCGAGAAATAGGAAAAGTGTCTTAAATGTTCAATTGTTGATATAAGAACCCCCCGAAGCAAGCGCGAACATCGGCGTTGTCTTTTGTGACATTATGGGCCTGCTTGCGACCCGCGAACTCACGCAGCAGCCACGCACGTTTTAAGTAGCGTTGTCAGCAGTTCGTGTTTTAGTTCCTGTAAGAAGGTGATGCAGCAGAGCGCGCCAACGTAATTGTTTCCACCACGTTATATGGGAGTTATAAGGCCCTGTCTTCCTCGTAATGGCGGGCGCAAATGTCAATGCGGACGACGATCTTGTGAATTGTGCAGGGCTGGCAGTCACGTCAGGGAGGATCGTCCAGTGTGGATGCAACAAATAAGTGGATGTGGTGGAGACGGCAGTGTTGTTCTTCTGAAGGGTACGCGATAACGATGCACTTGCTCTCAAATTGTGGGCATTGTGTTAATGACACTGGGGAAACCGAGTGTGGGAATATTGCAGTGACGGTGGAAGACTTGTAGTAGACCTCAATGAACTGGCAGTGTGTAGACGATCCTCAGATTGTGTGGCCATCGCAAAGAACACATTCCTCTCACCGATGGATACGGCGGTAATGGAGGCGGTGTTTGTCATTACAGGAGGCATTCCTGTAATCTGAGTGAATGGTGGAGGTGTGGGGAAGATGGTTGGGTGGTTGGAGCCGACTCGCAGTCGGCAGAGGGAGAGAAGCGTTTTGCAGGTTCGTGGGGTCCTGACTTCGATGGACTGGAACCATTAGATGCTGAATACCGGACAGATATTTCTAGTTCCAGTTGGAAAGAAAAGAAAAAGCGTAAGAGGGTGCTTCCAGTGACATCAATAAAGACACACCGGAAGTTCGAGGCCCCTATGGGGAGCAGATGCTTGGGAACCACTCGAACAACCATGACAAATGAATATCGTTGAATATGGTTTCAAGCATTGGCTAGACAGAAAATTGAACAAAGTTTTCTAGCATTTGCATTTTAAAATTATAACAAAGTTTGTTTAAAAATCGATACGTGATTGACACTCTTAAAAATGGTTAACAATTCCAATGAAAAAAACAAAGAACGCGTGGCGGAATACCAGTGAGAAGTACCAAAATAAAAAAAATCCTATAAGATCTCCAACATGACGAATCTACATATCATTGTGTTGCACGTTTCTCCTAGTCCTAATAAAAAACAAGTAACTAATGGGTAAATACATTGTAATACATATTGCTTACATCATTTTTGTATTGTTAAATGGGAATCGTTTCTTTAGTGAAAGAGCTCCAGCTACGAAGTAAAGTTTGGGAGCAGCATCCGAAATCATTAACAAAATTCCTCAAAAAATTATAAACTTTGCAGACAACACCCCACGTACGACAGTTACTACTCCAGTCGGCATCGTCTAGACCCCTGTTTATATTCGAATGGGCACGCAAGGCCTTCTGTAACAGCACGCATATTTGTAGTACGCCTAGGCCTGACATGCTTTTGTTCAGCCGAGGCACTCCTACTAACCCAGTGCTGTGGAAGCGGAAGGCACGGGCTCCGAAGGGGGGAGGAGAGGCGGGGGGCTCTGACCTCAGATAAGCAACTGGGCCGGGGTTTGCGCGGTCGAACGCTGGAATTGGTCGGGTTAAGAACCGTCCCGTCTCGGCCGGGCTGGGCCCGGCAATTCAAAACAAGCGACCCACCGCGCCATGTAAACACACTGTTGCTAGGCCACTAGCCGCCGCAGCCGCCGCCGGCCGCGAAACAACAGTTCACAAACCGCTACTCGGCTGCATAAGCATCGTTTCAGCAGCTCAACTTTCCTAATGGTGAGAGGTATTTACTTGAATCCTACTTTCTATTTTTAACGTATATGATGAGAAACCACCATGTTAGTGGATGGGTCACTTTTTAATGTCAGAACTTTTTAATGTCCGTCACCTAAAGGTTAAGAAACAGCTATTAAAATTAAACTAAACAAGACCAGTACATAATTTTCTTTTACTTCAAGTCTCCAAAGTCGAAGATAGTTTGGAGCTGAAGTGTTAGTGATTGTGTAAGAAAAATGTAGAAAAAATAGAAAAAGTGATCAAAATAGAACTAAATACGTGTGCCAGTAGGCGATTTTATAATCATAATTTCCATGAAGTTCATTAAAAACAGTCCAAAATTTGAAAGCTGATCCTTTTTTAATACAATATAAATTACTCATTTTTATTCTTTACACATGACATTTATTGGTAAGGAAAGGATATTCGTACATGCGGTCCGCGCAGACCCCGATAAGCGTGGCACGTAAGCTCACTGTCAGTACCATGGCATTAGCAAGGTTAATGGAGGGGGCGCTTGCTTCGAAATGGTTAGTCTAGGGACCGCTTCGGGCATAAACACAGTTGGTTACCAGTAGGATCATAAACATAACGTGGCACTGCATTGTATATTGACTATGTAATTAGTCCGATGGCCCATTGTCTTTTCCGATTTTGATTTCCTTAAGCGTCAACATGTCAATATCGGATGATAGAGAAGATTTCCGTTGTCATACTGTTCCAAGATCCTTCTCTTTACTTACTATTACTATAGAGAGCTACACGAATAACCCTCGATATGATGCACAATAAAGCAATTGAGAAACTGGATTATCCATAAAGGCCCATCCGGTTGTATTTTATTCACGTTTGAACGTGATTAATTTACTGCACTGCTAAACTTCCTATACAAGCCTACTCTTAAAACTTTAACTCAGGGGTTTTGAAACTGTATAGCGGCTCCCAGAGGCTCGCAGCCATATGGTAGGGCCGCCTCGGTGATTTATTAAAAAATGATCTTTAGCTTTAATTGAATTTCATTGTGTCATTTATGTCTACGAAATAATTTTGTACTATCATACTATAAGTGACGTATATCACTTACTCCTTTGTGTTGGATCTTCAGTAGCCCTAAATTAAGCCTTATATTTGAAAAGTTACCAGTATGTTTAGTACCAATATGTTTATGTCAAAGGAGCTGTATACGAAAGAAGTTTGAAAATCCCTGTTTAACTCCTAAATGAAGGGGACATTATAACAAACGATAGCCGTAGCCAGTAGAGGCGTAAGGGTGTTCGCGCCCAAAGCGAATTTTGAATAAATAATTAATTTTTAAACGTAATTGAGATTCTCCATGTTTGATGATTGTGCTTTAAGAATTGTTTTTAAACATGCTCTTGTAAAACCTACTAAATTGTTTCAAAATAACGTGTTTGGACTCATCATTAAAAATTGTTTTAAATTTTATATTTTTTTTATGAAGATTATTCTCATAAATTGAGAGATCTGAACTCATTAGCGTTAAAATGAATTTCGTTTGAGAATAAACAACTATTGTGCCGAAAAATAAAAGTAATGAATTCTTTATTTATAATTTGTATACCTAAACACATTGCACATAAAGTATACAAAAAATAGATAGAGCTTATAAATGAATTTATAACTCATGTGGAAGACCACAATTAGAATATATCAATGACTGAAGTTT